>WOXC01007992.1:0-119907 GCA_011680675.1 Gymnobelideus leadbeateri
GGAGGGCAACCACTGCTGCTGCCCTCCCCTAGGTGGCTATTAAACCTATCATAGTCTGCTAATCTAGCTTCTTGCACTGTAAAATCTAGCTCCCTAATCCCAAATTCCGATTTATTCTCCATCTATTCCCAAATCAAGAGGGCATTGTACTGGGTGGAATTCCATTTCCCAAGATGATTTGCTATGGTCCACAACATTTGCTCTTGAGATTTTCAGTAGTAACCCAACTGAAGAGTGTTTATATAGACACCCACAATCTCCAGTGAGGACTCTTCACTGGTGCTCTTATGGTTTACCTTTTTAGAGAGTTGCCTGAGGCAACGAAGTGTTAAGTGATTTGCCTTTGGGTCACAAAGCTATATGTACCAGAGGCAGATTTTGAACCCTGGACTTCCTGATGTTTGGACTGGATTTCTGTCCACCATGGCAGCCTCTTAAAAGTTCTTACACAAAGAATATCATAGAATTATAAATAATCAAATCTTAGCATTTCAATGAACGTGAGAACAAATTGAGACCAAGATGTATTGAAGCATGAATCCAGGGATATGGTAATTTCAGTGTGAGCATTTACACATTGGAAATTGATAAAATATATACACACACACACACACACATATACATATGGGTTTGATTTATTGTTTTGTTGATTGTCTAGACTTAAGAAAGTGATAGGAAAAAATTTTAATAATGCAGATTAAACTCAAAAGTGTGTTATGCATTTTTTCCCAAAGAGCTGGTTGTTAAACATTTACCAGCATAAATATGCTTGAATCCCCTCTGCAATATACTTGACAAGTCGCTTGCCTAGTTTATATTGAAAGAACCTCAGTGATGAAACTCATTTAATAAATAAGCCATCCTAGTCCAGTGCTAATTGTTAGGATATTCTTCATTTGAGTCAGCATTTGTTTTGTTATAATTTCTTGGTCATTTTTCAGTAGTATCCCACTCTTTATGACCCCATTTGGGGTTTTCTTGGCAAATATATTTGAGTAGTTTGTCATTGCCTTTTTTAGCTCATTTTATAGCTGAGGAAACTCAGGCAAAGAGTCAAGTGACTTTCCCAGGTTTGTAATGTTAATGGGATATAAAATCTTCCCCACCCATTAATAAGCCTCAGATGGAGCCCATTAAGGGAAGCTTGCTTAGGAGAGGCTTGCTTGTAGGAAGGTTTTCAACACTAATTTCTAATTAGGCACTGAGTCATGAGGGTTGTGATGCCCTCTGGCTCTGAGAAGTGTATATATACTCTGAGTTGGTATGGGTAATACATTATAGAAGGGATATAGACAAAATGAAGCAATTTCAGAGGTGGGTCTGAGAAGGATCTTGTAATTCCCTGGTTGAGATTCTGAGTGGCCATGTGTTCAGAGCTCCCTGACTGCTCAGATGTAAAGGCATTCTCTATCCAGGAATGTATGTAAAGTCCATAGCAATATTGCTTTGATTCAGGCAGTCAGAGCCCCCTGTCTGTTGGTCTTTATTTCTCTGCTTATATGTTCTCTGAAGTTCAGGGTGCTGACTTTTCCCGTGAACTAGTGAATGTAATTTAAAAAGATTGTTAACTCCTTAAACATCTATCTTTCCTAGTAAAGCAGATCAAAGAAGCTGATCTAGCTGCCCTTCCAGGTTTCCCTATAATGTCTCCCTCAATTTTAGCCTCTAGAGCTGTGTAGAATAAGCTTAATCTTTCTCCTACATAAGATCTCTTAAAGGAATTGAAGACAGGTTGTATCTTCATGATCTGGATTCTTCACTTCTCCAGGATAAACATTCCTAACTTTTTAAACTGATCATCATATGACATAAATTCCCCTTTTCTTGTTGTCATGGTGACCCACCTCTGAAATTGCTTCAGTTTGTCTATATCCCTTCTATCATGTATTACCCAGAACTGAATACAATATATTAGATGTGTTCTGGCCTGGACACCCTCATTCTAGATACTATGCAGTGGTTCTATAGTTCAGCTTAAGATAAATTTAGCTTTCAGCTGCCATAGCACAATGTTGACTCAAATTGAGTTTGTAAGCCACTCAAATCATAAAGTCTTTTTCATAAGAATTGCTGTCAGGTCATATTTGCCCCATATTGCACTTGGGAAGCCTTTTTTCTTTAACCCATATACAGGACTTTGCATTTATCTTTATTAAATTTTATTTTATTGAATTCAATCTGTCATCCTCACTTGTTGAAATCTTTTTGGTCTTGATTTTGTCACCAAGTATATTTGTGATCCTTCTTAGTTTTATACCACTCTAAAATTTGATACAAGTCATCTATGCCTTCATTCACATCATTAGTAAAAAGCTTGAACTGAAAAAGGCCCAAGACAAAAGTTTTTGGATTGCTAGAGACATTTTACACGAATCAATTAATTGAAACTTTTTGACTCATTGTTTAGTAATAAACATTTCACATTTATATCTCATTTTAAAGTACACAAAGCACTTTCTCACAACTTGATTAGGTAGGTGTTGCTTTTTTTCTTAATAGATAAAGAAATTTAAGTTTGTAGAATTTAAATGACACACCCACACACCTAGTTTCTAAGGGTCAGAAGTAGAATCCAAATCTACCAATCTGTTATCATTCAGCTCGTATCTGTCAATTTTGTCAACAGGGATATTATGGAGGACTTGGTCAGATTTTTTTTAAGGCACTTGTTTGTAGATTTTGCAAGTCTGATTGTGTTATCAATTTCCCCATGTCCTGCCCAAAGGGTATTGGAAATGATAGATATCCTTGGCATTTTGAAACAATATTTACTCTAGCAATTTTGCCCTAAACCATGGGAGATATATATGTCTGAGTTCTCTGGACATTTCTGCAAAGGATATTTAGGACAAATGAATGAAAAATGGTCCTTCTCTTTTCCTGAAAATCATTTAAGTTTTTGTGGTTAACATGATAAAGTGCTGATTACTAGAAGAATCATAGCTAGAAGAAGCTCTTCTTTCATTTCCAGTGTAGACCAAGCAGGGGACCCAGGTTGGCACCCTTGTAGCCATTTCTCTGTCTCTGACCCTCATCCCCTCTCCTTCCCTGTTTCTCTCAGGGTTAGCTCATTCACCCCAATTATCTCCTCATATTTGCAGGTCTAGTCTGGGTATTTTTTCCTAGTTTGGAGGGCAAAGCATGACCTACAACTATGTGGCTACAACTGAAACTCCCAGGATCCTAGGATTAACTTTGATATGGAGGACATATATTTTGCTACTTGACAGTATAGCTCCCAAGGCTCCCCTGCTCCCATATGCCTCCTCTTTACACAAAATCAGTTATAATGATAACATTGACTCTTAAACATGAAACATTTACTAAATGAAAGACAAAAACAAGAATAATTATTACCCCTTACTTAATAGAAGTCCAGAACAAAAATAATAACTATATGACAGTCCACCCATAAACCTGGATCAGAATTTTCACTAATACATGCAGTATAGGTGGGGGAGAGTGGGTACTTATTTGCAGAAACCTAGCAGAGAGTTGCTGCAGGTAGGTGGTATAGTAGATAAAGTGCTAGGCCCATAGTCAGGAAGACTCATCTTCCTGAGTTCAAATGTGACCTCAAGTCATTTCATAGTTATGGGACCCTGGGTACGTTACTTACCCTGTTTGCCTCACTTTCCTCATCTGTAAAATGATCTAGAGAAGGAAATGGCAAACTACTCCATTATCTCTGCCAAGAAAATCTCAAAATGGGGTCATGAAGAGTTGGACACAACTGAAAACAATTGACCAAGATGTTACAACATCAGAGAGTTCCATAAGTAGGGAAACCCATCTACCCAGGGAAATTCCTGTCCCTTAATTGCATACCCAGATACCCTTAGTCTTCTTATAGACTATTCCACATCATGTTTTGCCTTCTGGGCAAAAATTCTAATAGCTAACTTATGATGTAAAAATCATACATACCCATCAGGAATGACCCCAACGGCCTTTATATAATCTTCCTATAGATGACACCCAGTTATTTGATTGATAACATATCAACAATATTATTTTCCATTAGTCCATAAGCTCTGTGAAATCGGGCTGTTTTGTCTTTCTTTATCACAGGTGTTTAGGACAGTACCTGGAACATGGTAAGTACTTAATAAAGGCAGAAGAAGCGACATAAGGACGCTTTCAAGGTTTCTCATAAGAGCTTTGGAACTGATTGTGTGACAATGGAGACATTAGCACAGGACCACTCAGCTGGTGTGCTCACATCAGAGAAGGTGCTGTGCTCTATCAGTAAAGCCAAATTGAAATAGTTTAAAATAGTTTAAAAATAATTCAATAATAGTTAAAAATAGTTAGCTAAATAGTTAAAAAAAATTCAAGATGCGCAAATTTAGAGCATCCACCCCAAATGTTCACATGGACTCTTTGTGCTTGATCTGTGGTAGAACATTCTGAGCTCGTATTGGTCTGATAAGCCACAGGTGGACACAGGACACACTGAAACTGGACTCTAGCATAGTGATGTTCTCTTCTTGGAGAACCAAGGATAACAACCAATCTGGGTGACATGCAAATGAGCTGAGGTGCCATTGCTTTCTGGCTTCAAATGGATGATCTTGGTAAATTTATCTGAGGGGAAGTTTTCTCTCTATGCCTGTGTCTCTCCATAGTAATAATAAATGATAATGATAGCCAACATTTATGTGGTGCTTAAAGGTTGGCAAAGTGCTTTACATATATTATCTATTTTGCTTATCACAACAACTTTGTGAAGTAGTCACTGTCATTATGACCATTTTATAGGTGGGGAAACTGAGGCTGAGAATAGTTAAATTCATTATCTAGGGTCACACAGCTAACCAAGTTTCCAGGGCAGGATTTGAATTTGAATCTTCCTGACTATATCTCCAGTAGTCTATCCACCAGACCTTCTAGCTGCTCTACATTTTACCTCAGAGGCCGTGTTTTCCTTCAAGCTTATTTATATCACTTTCCCTACATAATAAACACACACACACACACACACACAAGTCTGACTTAGGCCAGGCCTGTGTTGTCTGATCAAAGTAGACATTGACCAGTCATCCCTGATTTTGAGTCCTTGTGATTTACCCAAGCCAATGCTGAATAGTGAGAGAGAATGAGGGGATAGAGAGGGCAGAAGATGAGTCATTTCCATGTCAGCTTAAGCTAGGAGTCTTTGACAGAGAGAGAGAAAAAAAATCATGTGTGCAGTCATAGATTAAGTGAGTAAGCTATGTCTCTCTTTTTTTGTTTTTGAAGAAGGAAACTCATGTATTTATTTATTTATTTATTCATTCATTCATTTATTGCTTTTTTGGAGGGGGGAGGACAGAGCAATTGGAGTTAAGTGACTTGCCCAACGTCACACAGCTAGTAAATGTTAAGTGTCTGAGGCTAGATTTGAACTCAGGTCCTCCAGACTCCAGGACTGGTGCCCTATTCACTGGAAACACACATTTATTAAGCTTGATCTACTATGTGCCACACACTTTACAAATATTAACTCATTTGATTTCCATACCAATACTGGGAGGTAAGTGCCATCAATATCTCCATTTTATAGGGGAAGAAACTGAGGTAGAAAGAAATTAAATTACTTGTCTATGGTCATACAAGCCAGTAGGGGTCTGAGGCTAGATTCAAATTCAGGTCTTCCTGACTCCAGACCCAGTGTTCATCCATGTAGATGCACTAGGTCAGATCAAGGTTGGAAAGATTATGTTTTCAGTTTATCAGCAGCGAATAATCAACATCAAATGTACTATGCATAGTTGAATAAACTTGATTAGAGTGCCAGAGTAATACCCTTGGAAGATAAAGTTCAGCTTCTATATATTAGGGACTTGTAATATTAGGAATATAGGAAAATCATAGGATAAGGTCTTTAAAACCTTGGAGGTCACCTAATTCAACCCCCTTACTGATAAGGAATTTGAAGCACAGAAAGTAAAATAGTATGATGGTAAGAGTGATGAATTTGGGGTCAAAAGTGTGTCTCTCCCTTCCCTACAATCCCCGTACTGAACCCTGTGACTGCTTCTGGGAGAGAAGATCTGGAGAGTTGGTTCAGGGGGCTTCCTTTAGTCTTTCTTGTTTTCTGGATATAAAATCTCTGAGCCTAGAACACAAGTTCTGTGTTCCAAGCTCTAGACAAAAACTTTCAAGCCCTGGTGTTAGTCAGTAATGATTACTCACAAAACGGGTTACTGTTTTGTGCATATAGCAATAAGGAGAGTGCTGTATTTGGGGGCAGAGGGCCTGGGTTCCAATTATATCTTGGTCACTATGACTTTGGGCAGGTCACTTAATCTCTAGGAACCCGAATTTCCTCATCTGGAAAATGAGGGGTCCCTCTTTAAATATGTAATTGTATAAATTGTATTAAATCTATAATTGTATAAATTGTATAAATAAAAATCTGTACATTGTATAAATATAAATTGTATAAATAAGCAAATAAATATGTAGAGATTGCAGTAGAGGCCACCTTAAGGGAGACACTGCTTCTCTGGGGGTCAGTTTCTCATCTGGGAAACTGGGGGGGTGGACTAGATGACTGCTGACATCCCTATCTACTCTCAATCTATCAACCCCTTAATTTGAAGCTTTTTTGCAAAATAGTGGCCTATCACATGGAACTAAGGTAGCTAGGTGGTGCAGTGGATAAAGTGCTGGGCCTGGAATCAGGAAGACCTGAATTCAAATGTAGCGTCAGATACTTCCTAGTTGTGTGGCCCTGGGTAAGTCATTTAATCCTGCTTGCCTCGGTTTCCTAATCTATAAAATGAGCTGGAGAAGGAAATGGCAAACTACCCAGTATCTCTGCCAAGAAAACCCCAAATGGGGTCATGAAAGAGTTGGAAACAACTGCAAAAAACCCAGTATCATGACTCATGCTTTGACCAGGTACCACAGTACAGCCCAACTAAATATTTTGGTTACATGGTTTGGCCAAGCTTGAGTAGTTTACACACTCAGAGAAAATTATTATTCACTGACAGACAGCAACTTGATAGATAATCACCACATAAAAAGATCTAGGTCATTGAATTTTTCTAAGGTGTCACGTATCTGTATTACCTTGGCCAAATTGACTTTACCCCACTGGGCCTCACTTTCCAGCATTGGTCCTTTTCCAGCATTCTGTTATTCTATGAAACAAGCTGCTTGTGTATCTCAATTGTGAATAATCTTTAGGTATTCGATTGAGTTTTTTCTTTTAGTTTTTTTTTTTTTAATAGTCAAGTTCTGATCACAAGCTTTTCTGGGCTATGTGGCCTATATGAATAATTAAAAGATCATTAAATGCACTTTAGCAAAACTTTCTGCACTAGTATTAACTGTGTGCAATTGAATCAATAAGGAACATTAAAGAACATTAAAAGATGTGCCCTATAACCAAAGTGACTGAGAGATAGCAAAGTGGTTTCTATAAAGAAAAAAAATCAATGAAAGTAGGGAAATGGAAAGAGATCGTCCTGGAAATGGGTTTTGATCATTATCCTGTAGTTCACTTAGCTTTCCCTAAAGTAGCAATTTTAAGGGAAGTCAAAAGAACAGATGATTTTACCTGTCATTTTCTGTTCTATAGTCACCTAGTATAAGCAGGTGAGTTGAGTGCTGATGGACAGCCTTGCTTTTCTTCCTTAACTCTGCCCTTCCTGGGTGATTAGACAGCAAGTGCATTAGCTGTTCTTCACAGGAAACTCTTTAGTTTGCAACTCTGAAATTTCTGACCATGAGATTTCTCCCTTTTTAAACTTTGTTTTTCAGAACTGACCTTCTCCTCTGAACCCCGCCTCTCCTATTTTGCTTCCTGCCCAACTGTGGTTTAGAGTGAATAGTAATAAATATTATCACTCGTTTCTGTTTGTAGGTGACAAGCCTATTGTACATATAGACATATATTATGTACTTGTAGACATATATGTCTAATTGATTATGTTACTGTTCTGTTAGGTACTTGAGTATATTGATCATGGTTCTGTTCAGGAAAACTGTCTTAGAAATATATGACCACTTTTTAAACGCCCTTTTACTAGAACACAATTTTAAGTGCAATTTAAAAAATATGCTTAACTACTTGTTTTCTTGATTGGGAAGTAGTATGGAATACTGAGTGGGGTGACTAGGTGGGTCTGGAGTCAGGGAGACTCATCTTCCTGAGTTCAAATCCTGCCTCAGACACTACTAGCTGTGTGACCTTGGGCAAGTCACTTAACCCTATTTGCTTTAGTTTCCTCATCTGTAAAATGAATTGGAGAAGGAAATATAAACCACTCTAGTATCTCTGCCAAGAAAACCCCAAATGGGATCATGAAGAGTCAGAAAAACTGAAATAATGATTGAAAAACAACAATAAGAAATAGTATATTGGAAAGAACATAAAACTAGGGATTAGGAAACCCAGGTTATAGTCTATGCTCTACCACTAAATAGCTGAACACTTCTCTGAACCTGATCTATAAAATGAAAGAGTTGGACTAATAGTATTTATAAGGCCCCCTCTAGCTCTTAATAATCTATGATGTTTTTTGTTCAGCCTATAAAACTTTGCTCCCCTTTGTTCCTGAGCCTGTTGACCCATTTTAGTTTAGCAATTATCTTTTGAGACTTGGACAAAACTGTTTTCAAGTGGAGACTCTCAAAGCACATTGCGATGCACGTTACTGTACCTGCTTTATTTGGGCAGGTAGGTGGTATAGTGGATAGAGGGCTGGGCTTGGAGTCAGGAAGATTCATCTTCCTGAGTTCAAATGTGGCCTCAGATACTTTGTAGCTGATCCTGGGCAAGTCACTTCACCCTGTTTGCCTCACTTTCTAAATCTGTAAAATGAATTGTAGAATGAAATGGCAAACCACCCCAGTATCTTTGCCAAGAAGGTCACAAAGAGTCACACATGACTGAAAAATGACTTGAACAATAACATACACCCACTTTTTGCAAACCTTAAAGCAGCATATAAATGCTAGCTAATTAGATATATGTGTATAGTTTAGCACTATATGCCTGACACATAGAAGATGCTTAATACTTATTCTATTCCTTCTCCTCCTCCTCCTTATGGCACTTCTTTTTCTTCTTCTTCCTCCTCCTTTTTTGTCTTTTTTCTCCTCCTTTTCCTCCTCCTCTTCCTCCTCTTCCTCCTTCTCCTCTTCTTCCATCTTTTCTTCTATTAAAGAGAAGGTCCCGTGATCTTATGACAAGACCAATTCAGAATTGAGGATAGAAACATCTCCTTCTTATACCTCAGTTTTCTTGTCTGTAAATCGAGTGGACTGGACCTATTTCTTGGATTATATATCTCTTAAAGGTCCTTTTAGCACTAAAATTCCATGATTCAGTAACTTCCAGAATTGTATTAAACTCATGATGGGCATGATCCTTCTTCTATTTCAAACAAAGCTGATTAGAATCAACTTTTTAACATACTTTACTATCACAATTTCACCTAAAAAAAACCTCCAAACCTTTTTAAGTCTCATTTTCCACTTGGTTGTGTGCAATGTGGTTTTGTTCAATGGCATAGAGCTTATAATCATCTATGGACCTTTGCATCCAGGTGTTAAAATGGCATGTTATCAAAGGCACTTACCCTTAAAACTGGGCAGTATGAAAATAAATGGAAATCTGAAGGTCAGCAACTGATTAGTGCTTCTAGTTTTTTCATTACCTTCTTCCTGGATGTATTTCTCTAGAAAAGAAAAGCCAGATAGTGGATAGCACTTGGTGGTTGGCATACTGAGAAGCAATATCCAAAAATTGCTTCTGAATATAAAGGTTAATCCTTATGGTGATGCTGTTTTTCCTTAGTTTAAGGATGAGACTTTCCCAAAAGGGAGTTTCTCAAGACACTTTTAAGTAGGCATAGAGACTGAGATCTCCCACCACTCATTTGTTGGGGATTGGTTTAGGGGAGTCTTACCAGAAGGAATCAAAATGGTCATTTCTGAAGGTTCTATCTAATCCTAAGATTCTGTGACTGGCCATAGCGAAAAGCCCCACCCTCAAGATCAGCTCTCTAAGCAGTCTACTTAGAAAACAAGTCGGATACAGGGAAAGATGAGGAAGCTTAACAAAGGACAGTGCTTTCACGGTGTTGAGAAATTGGTGCTCCATTTCTCTCTGCAGCTTTCAAAGTAGAGGATAAAACAACCATCGGCTGTGGTTTACTCTAATGCCTTTTGATGCTTCTGACAAGTTTGTAAAGCCCAGGATTCATTTGTGCATGGGGGTTATTATCTTTCGGTTGTGTGGAAAATAACCAGACTCTTCTTGTTTTCCAGTAGCCCAAGTCTATACCCTCCATATAGCAACGGATATATCTCCTTTTTGTGCTTGTCCCCTTGCTGGATGGCACTACAGAGAGTATTTAAAGATGTCTGTACAGTTTATGGTACTGTTTAAAAATATTTTTTTCCCTTCTCATAGTCTGCTAGCATAAAAATAACTAATGGCAGATGGAAACCTTATTGATGTTAAGATCTGAGAGAATCTACCATTTGTATCTGTGGCTTATATTTGATTAAGGTAAATGAACAGCTACCTGTGCCAGGAGGAGGATTATAGATGTAGAACTTGAAAGGATCTCAGAAGCTGCCTAGCCCAGCCAACCCTCCTGTTTTTCAGATAAGGAAACTGAGACCCAAGGATTTTTAAGTGACTTAAGGTCAAGTTAAGTAGTAAGCTGGGGAAGTTAGGTGTTGCCATAATGCATAGAGCACTGGGCCTAGAGTCAGGAAGACTCATCTTCCTGAGTTCCAATATGGTCTCAGAGAATAGCATAAAAAGATCAAGGTTTCCCACTTATCCAGGGCCATCGCCAGTCATCCTGATTTATGTCTTGCTATGGGACCCTGATGACTCTGGAGGAGGGAATAAGGCTGATGATTTTGCCCAGCTCTGCCTCTCTTGAATCCAATTCACTTTGAAGTCAAGACATCACCCTCCCAATGTCATTGGTCCTCTTGGAGAATGAAGGAAGGCCAAAGACTGGTACTAGGACAATGCTAGGAGGTGGCATAAGGCATTAAAAAACTGTAATCACATTTCAAAGGCTCCTGCAAAGTGTGAAGTTTGGATCCTGGTACACAGTTCAGGTAACAATGGCCTCAGACATTTACTGGCTGTGTGACCCTGGGCAAGTCACATAACCCTGTCTGCCTCAGTTACCTCATCTGTGAAATGAACTGGAGAAGAAAAAAGGCAAATCACTCTGATATCTTTTCCAAGAAGACCCTAAATGGGGTCATGAAAAGTCAGAACAACTTAAATATGAATGAATGACTCTGTAAGCACCGTTTGAGCTGAGCACCTCTTTCTCCTGAGCCAGCATTTTTTTCACTGTACCACACCATGTCAGGAAAGGAAGAGTTAAAAAGCAAGGTGCTTCATCAGACTTACAAAGCCAATTAGACATGTGCTGTCTTTTACTCTGCACGTGTGCCCCTGTGCAATTAAATGTAATTTATGTCAGTAATAGATGCTGCCCCTGCTTAGTGACCTGGGCTCAGGGTGGAATACAGCCTAAGGAAGTTGATGGGGTAGGTTGAAGATTGCCTTCTGCTTTCATCCATCAGACAGACTGTTAGAACAGAGATAGTAGAATGAGAACCAAGGGACACACACACACATACTCTCTCTCTTTCTCTCTCTCTCTCTCTCTCTCTCTCTCTCTCTCTCTCTCTCTCTCTCTCTCTCTCTCTCTCTGTCTCTGTCTCTCTCTCTCTCCTCTGAGCTTATTAAGTCTGCTCTGCTCAGCTGGTTACTGCTAGGCCTTAGCATGGATAGTAAGCCTGCCTTGTTTAGAGAATCTCAGAGTGCAGCCATTTAAGGAGTATTTATCTTAGTAAGAATTCTTTTCTTTAATAGAAAGCACATTGGCTGTTTTCTTGACTCATCTCTTTTAGTAATAGTTCCTCAATGGTTAGCAGTGGGAATTCCTCCTATTAGAGGCAAGTTAGTTTACTTTTAAATTGTGCAGAATAGTAGGGGGCTACTCTGGGTGGTTCATTATCATTTGGCACATGTTTTTTTCAATGATTTGGTATTAAGTGATAACCAGTTTATGAGAACTGAAATAGGGTTTTAGAAGCTTAAAGAGGTTTCATGCCTTGCCTGAGGAAAAGCTTTTTCCTAAAAGAGAATTTTAGGACTTAGGCTTATAAACAAACACATAGAAACTTAAATATGCAGATATAGCATGTGTCCTCTCCTGGAATGCAGATTCCTAAGAAGCAAAGCTAGAGAAACTTAAATTTAGGAATACTTAGAATTCTGTAGCTGAAAGAGATTCTTGGAGTTTAGTTAAACCCAGAACCTTGATGTCTAATAAGATCTACAGGTTGGAATCAGTCAAAGGGCTGTACTTGAGGATCTAGAGGGCCACATGTGGCCTTGAGGCCAAGGGTTCTCCACCCCTGGATTAAACTATCTCATGCAAAAAATGAGAGACCTGCCTCTTGGATAGGGAAATGTGTTTGTAGATTATGAACTTGTCATTGAAAAGGCTGACTGGAGGTTGTCTTGGTTACCAGTGGTGAAGGCCAAGGACTGGTACTAGGAAAAGGATAGGAGATGGGATAAGGCCTTAAAACCTGTAATCACATTTCAAAGGCTACTGAAAAGTGTGAAGTTTGGAACCTGGTACAAAGTTCAGGTAAATACTGGATTTTAATCTTCTTTCCTTTTTTAGCCCCTCCCCCACTGTACTTGAAGTAAAATGTTAATTACCTCTCACCAATGGAAATTGTGACTCATCTTGCTGGTTTAATTTAGATCATAAAGCAGCGAAGAAAGGTTTTGGGCTGTTTTTTTTTCCTTCAACAATGCTAAGGACTCTAATGCCAAAATGTTTATTTTAAAATTATTTATAGAATTGTAAAATAATATAAAAACATTTTTATTAATTGTAATAACAGTGAAGTCTTGCTAAAATATTAAGCTGATTGCATCTACTCAGAAGTGATTGCCCTAGGTCTTTATAACTCGAAAAAAACACGTATTCTCCCTTAAACTAGTTAGACAGTGGTTCCTTAAGGAGGTCTGAGTTTTGTACTAAAAATCAAAAAGTGTTTTGAATACATTTTGAGTTATGTTGGTCACTATGAGCCAAAAGCAGCTATAATACTTTAGTGTAAAATATATGTTTTAATCATTTTCACTCCTAACTCCAGAATAGATTTTTCTCAAACGACTTTCACAGAGAAGAAAGGAAAAAAATGGACTGAGGCCAGGTTTTTAAAAGTTTTGGCTAAGGAACTAAGTTACCCTTAAGTGGAAACAGGTGACTATAGCTTTCTGCTTATAGATAACTCTACCTTACCCTTCTTGATTGTAAGTTCTGTTATTGAACCCGAAGCGAGACATGCTCAGTGCCCATGGAGAACTGAACCATCTATCTGGATGATAATTCCCCTTTTTCTGAACCCAGACTGAATTAGTAAACATTTAGAATGTAAACACATACTTTCTGAGGATGAGACCATTATTCCTCTGGATTATGAGGAATAGCTGAACTTCTGGTCAATAAGTTCAAGAAAATAGCCAATGAGGGAAAAGTTTGGTTTAATTCATTGCTATTAGCAAACACCTCTTGCTCCATTTACATACACCCACAATTCCTATGCATGTGGTGAATACATTTGCTGTGATCTCTTCTCCTCTCCATCACCAATGGGGCTGCCACCTGGACATACATTAAACAAACTTTTTTAAAGATCCCACCATTGTGGTGTCATGTACTGCATTCATCTCTGGAAAAGAAACAAAGATAACATGGATCATGGTTCCTGTCCTCATGGTGCTTACATTTCTGTAGGTGTGGCATGATATCTACAAGTCAATATAGTTAAACAAGTAATAGGTATATCAGGTATTATGAGAGAGAAATGAGAGGGAGATCACTGTCTTGGGAGCAGGGTGAGAAGGAAGGACATGGGAATTCCTTGAATGTTCACTTTGACCAGCTTTCATCTGAGTAACAACATTGGAGGTGGAGGTTAGAAGATATACATTTAACACAGTGCCTGACACATAGTAGGTGTTTAATAAATGCTTGTTGACTTGACACTGCGATTCACCTTAAGGATGGCTTTGTATAGTTTCATTATGTTTTTTCAGCAGAACAAACAAAATGCTAGCAAACTGTTGTTAACTAGATATCTGGGCTTGCTATATAATGCATAGAAAAAATTCGTTAAGAATTAGAATACTTTTTTTTCAGGCTGCTGTTAAAGTTTTTGGAAATAATCTGTTTTCTTTAGTAGGCTAAATATTTCCTTCTCTGATTGTTTATTCTGTTTACTTAGTAAAAACATTTTTCCCATAAATAATGCTAAGGAAAACTTCAGACCAAGGTTAATTTAATTGTCACCAATTCTAAATGAAATTTTACTGCAGTTTAGGTAAAAATGTAGGAGTTTGGGGCCTGAATTATCTACTTCACACAGAACATAGAAGCATGGCCACATTGCCAATTGATAAAAGTAATTAAGGGGAATGTGAGATAGTATAGAATTTTGTGGAACTATGGGGAAAATGCAGCTAGGTGGCATAGTGGATGGAGTACTGGGCCTGAAATCAGGAAGACATCTTCTGAAGTTCAAATCTGGCCTCTGATACTTACTAGCTGTGTGACCCTGGACAAGTCACTTAACCCCTTTTGCCTCAATTTCCTCATCTATAAAATGAGCTGGAGAAGGAAATGGCAAACCACTCCAGTAATGTCAAGAAATAGGGTCACGAAGAATCAGACATGACTGAAACAGCTGAACAGTAACAACAACCATAATGGGGATATTACTTAAGCTGTATGAACCTCAGTTTCCTAACCTATAAAATAATATTATATATCCTATAAATCATCTATGTTAGATGACCCCTGGTGCCCCTTGGAGCTCTAAATCTATAATCCTATGAAATTAGGTTGGATAATCTTTATAGTCCCTTCCAATTCTAAAATGCTATGATTCAGTTATTATATTTTCCCCTCTGATTATAGATTATAAAGATCCTTCATGTAACCAAGGACTCAAACTCATTTGCATGAGACTCTCCTCATGGGGGAAGAATAATTATTTGATGCTTTGTGCCTTCATTGGGGTGGAATTAACAAGAGCTTGGTAGAGTAAAGATTCTAGGTAGGACTTCTAGCTTTGAGAGAGACACAGAGTGTTCCAAGTTCCCTTCAGAGGTTCCAGGAGGGAGAGAGAGATTCTGGGAAGAAGACAACTTCTAGAGCCTCTGGGGGGGTGGGGGAGGGGAAGCCTTAAGCATGTCCATATTCCCAGATTGCCTTTTTAGAGACTTCTGGGAATTTCTTCTTGCTTGAGATTTGGGATTTTCTCTCTCTCTCTCTCTTTCTTTTTTTTCTGTCTCTCTCTAACACACATACACACACACACACACACACACACACACACACACACACACACACACACACTCCCACCCTCCTCCTTCTAAACTCTGGGCCCTGCTGATTATCTATTGATTCTATGTCCCATATATACAAACTCTGTAGGATGTCCTTCATATTTCAGCCTATCAGCCAGTAAGCACATACTTGTCCCTTTTTTTTGTGCCAGGCACTGTGCATATTAAACTCTGGATAATAACATTTTTGACCATGTGACAAAGTTATTAACCTGGGGTATGTGAATTTTTAAATGAAACAACATTTTTGGTAATTCCAATATAATTGATATCCCTTGTAATCTTCTGTATTTTATTTCATACAATTAAAAATATTATTCTAGGGCGGCTAGGTGGCGCAGTGAGTAGAGCGTTGGCCCTGGAGGCAGAAGGACCTGAGTTTGGATCTGACCTCAGACACTTAAAAAACCTAGCCGTGTGACCTTGGGCAAGTTACTTAACCCCAAATGCCCTCCAAAAGAAAAAAAAATATTCTAAGAAGAGTTCTATAGACTTTCTTAGACTGCCAAAGGGATCCACAACACAAAAAGAACCCCTTGAATAGATATTTCTTGTATACATTGATAGGCAAAACTCCTTTTGGAGTGATTAGGGGTCCCTTTGATAGGGAAGTTTCTGTAACATGATTGGGGAGAGGAGAAGTCAGTGAAAGGGCTCAAGTGGTGGTGATGAATTGGTGAAATCAGATATAGACAACTTAGCAAGGAGCGGGAGGAGACAGATGGCACCATGGGTAAGGGTGATAGAAGACTCAAGGAAAGACTTTTCTTTGGATTGGGGAAACCTATGCATGACATAGACCAAGTTTGGTTTGGGAGAGATTGAAGATGTATGAAAGAGAGGGAATAAATACTGGAGCTAGGGCCAGAGGAGTCAGGAAGGAAGGGGTCAGTGGGTCTAATACATTAATATTAAAATGTAAGATCTTCCCCTCCCATTAATAGGACTTAGGTGGAGCCCATTAAGGGAAGCTTGCTTAGGGGAAGGCTTGCTTGCAGGAAGGCTTCCACACCTTTTGCTAATTTCTAATTAGGCACTGAATCAGGAGGCTGGTGATACTTTCTGGTTCTGAGAAGTGTATATGTACTCTGAATTGGTGTTTTCATTTGGGGACTTGGTTATGAGAAGGATCTTGTGATTCCCTGGTCAAGATTCTAAGTAAGTGACCATATATTCAGAGCCCCCCAACTTCTCAGATGTAAAGGCTCTCTCCATCCAGGGATGTGTGTAGTATACTTAGGTGGTCAGAGCCCTGTCTGTTGGTCTTTATTTCTCTGCTTATATTTTCTCTGAAGTACAGGGTGCTGACTTTTCCCTTGAACTAGTGAATGAAATTAAAAAGATTGTTGACCCCTTAAACAGTTATCTTTCCAGTAAAGCAGTTCTAAGAAGCTGTGCTAGCAGCCATCCTGGGTGTGCTGTGGTGCTTACAGCTATAGTGGGTGAGGCACAGAGTTTAGCCTTAAGGGATATCAGTGAGATAGGAGGTAAGTTAGAGAGAAGGAGTGGTGCTAGCCTGAGGCTTGAGGAATGGAGCAGGGAAACTGGGAGAGATCAGGGCCAGTGGGCCCCACCTTCTTGGTGAAGTAGGCTGGTAGGCCATATGCTATCTTTGTGGAAGTTAGGACTGTGGTTGGTATCCCTGGGAGAAATACTGAAGGAGAAAAGAGTGTTTGGAACTGTTAGTTGTTGGCTGTTAAGAATGAGATAAGATGTTGATAAGAATAGACTAGAAGAATTGCCAGAGGGACCTTCTGAGTTTATGTGGCATGAGTTTCTGCCACACTTTTATCTTTCATTTCTCTACTGATCCCCATGACCTAATTCAGCTCTAAAAAGAAGTTAAAATGCTTTGAGGATTTTGTCACTGTCTTCACCTTTCTCTTGTCTCGGGTCTACCCTTCCTCTCTTACATATCTCTTAATTTAAAATGAAAGCATTATTAACAAACAGCAAATAATTATTCTAAACAATTTAAAATACAACAAAATATGAAAAAGGCCCATCTAAGGATCTGCCCCAATATCTCCTTCACTCTTCCATAAGCGAGGTACTCATCCACAGACCACAAGGAGAGCTCTTATCTGTTCTTGGAAGAGAGATGTATTGGGTAGCAACTTTATGTTCAGCTGGTGATGATATATGCTTGATGAATAGGAAGGAATTTAAGTTTTATTAATTTTAATCTACATTGTTTTTGAACTTTCTCACTTCATCGATCAGTTGTAGTGACATTTTTTTCTTCTCTCAAAAAACCCCAAACCATTGTTTATCATATGCTATGACTTTAAAGGAGGGGGAGAGGGAGGGATGCATGGGATATTATGGTAATGTATGAAACAGGAAATATAATAATATTTTTAAAATTTACCTACATTTTCCACTCACAGATAAGAAAGGGTACTATATTTTGGGGACATAGTTGCAAAGGCAACTCTTAGCTGAGTGGAATGGATGAAAATCATGCATTTGTTGCCTGATTTAAAGGAAGGCATTTATCTGATCTCATATGTACTAACAGCTGTTGTATGGAATTAACAAAAGACACAGGGAGAGATGGGAGTAACTAGAGGTTGATAAAATGATCTGGGAGAATCTTTATGGCCCTATTGCCACAGGAATAACAATAAGTGTTCTAGGAAACACCTGGAACATCAGAACTGCGCCTCACACAGTGACAAAACACAATTGAGTTCAGGGCAAACTTTAGTGTAAGACTTTGGCAGTAAGGACAGTTCAGACCTACTGCCTAAGAGAAACAATATGTTTCCTCCATCTATTTTCCAGTGCTGAGTCCCAATCAAAGGGAATCTTCTCATTCCTTCCCCAACCCACATTCCCTTCTTTCTCCTAATTGTTTAAAGCATTTGTACATGTGGAAATGGTGAAGAGAATGATTCTAAATGTTCCCCTGCTGTTCTTTTTTTGAAGCTGATACATTTAAAAGATGGAATGGTCATCAAGTGACCATTAGAAGGGAAAAAAAAACCCAAAACATTGTTAATGAGAGGCAGACTCAAACACGCTAAGACTTCTCTTTGTCCTTCAATATGTTTTGTTTTGGGTATTTAGGTTTCTGCAGTGGCATAAGCCAGCACCTTGTTTGATATTGAGACAAAGTGGTAACATTTAAAAATATGTATATTATATATGAAAATAGATTATATTATAATATAAAGAATATATCATTATATAAACTATACTTTAAAAGTGGGCAGCTAGGTGGTGCAATGGGTAGAGTACAGGGATTGGAATCAGGAAGACCTAAGTTCAAATGTGGCCTCACACACTGTGTGATGACCCTAGACGAGTCACTTTACCCTGTTTGCCTCAGTTCCTTGTCTGTAAAATGAGTTGGAGAAGGAAATGGCAAATCACTCCAGTATTTTTGCCAAGAAAATCCCAAATGGGGTCCCAAAGAGTTGGCTATGATTGAACAACAATAGCAACATAAAAAAATATGTTATATATGTTAAGAATATATTAATACATATAAAATAAATATATGTTAAATATAATATACAACATATTACATATGTAAGAATGAATGTATGTTAAATATATAATATATAAAAATAGATATACTAAATATAATATAGAGATACATTAAATATAATATATAAAACAAATATATTAAACATAATACAGAAATATATTAAATATATAATATATAAAAATAAATATATTAAATGTAATATAGAAATATATTAAATACATTTTATCCTATATTTAATATGTGTTTATTAAATATAATATATAAAATAAATACATATTAAGTATAATAGCAATATTTAAATACATACAAAATAAATACATATTAAATATATGATATATTAACATGTATTTTAAACATATACCTGTATTGAAAATATATCATCTCTTTGTTTCCAAATTAAATAAGGCACTGGCATGTATATGCATATATTGAATATATATGTATGTGCACATACATGTATTCAAAATGTTCCCAGGACAGGTTTAACCTCTGCCCATTCTTGGTCACAGCCATCTCTGAAGTGGTAAGAACTGATTGCATCATCATAACTTGGCAGGGAAAGAAAGTAGGTTCAGGGCTAGTCACAGCAGAGAGTAGCAGTCAGTCTTGTAGAATTTTATAGCTGAAGAAAAGTGCTGTTCTGGGTCAATTGTACCTAAAGATTGTATTTGGGGATCAAATCATATTTTCTGATTTGAACTGAGTATGTGTTCTCTCTCTTGCACTGATGCAGGCTGCCCACTTCTCATCCACTCTGTCTCCGGAGGCCAGATTCCAAAGTCTGTCATTGGAACTAATTCTTTAGACCCCTTTACTTGGATTATGACACTCCCTAGAAAAAGCCTTGGACTGATGCCAGTGGCTATTCCTGTAGGAGAAGGGGGTAGAACTAGCATCATCAAGAATGTGGATGATAGAGTAAGAGGAGGTTAGCAAGGCATGGAGTAAGCAAAGAATCAGCTGGAAAGCCTGAATGTTGGGTAGCCACAAAACAAGAAGAGGACCAGAGAAAGGTCTCTAGCATATTGAGTATGTCTTCTCACATTTAAAAAATTTTTAATTTTTAATGATATTTTTGCATATAGACTTTCTCCATTTCCCTACCCAGTCAACTATTTCTTTGTTGTTGTTCATTCCTGTTTAGTTACATCTGACTCTTTGTAACCCCATTTTGGCGTTTTCTTGGCAAAGATATTGGAATGGTTTGCCATTTCCTTTTCCAGCTCATTTTATAGATGAAGAAAGTGAGGCAAACTGGGTGAAGTGACTTACTCAGGGTCACACAGCTAACTGTCTGAGGTCAAATTTAAACTCAAGAAGATGTCTTCCTGATTCCAGACCCAGCACTCAACCCCTCTGTACCCCCTAGCTGCCCAAACAATTCCTTATACAAAGGTTTTTGTTTTTTTTTTTTTAAAGGGGAAAACTAACTCAGCAAAAGCAAACTCAGTGAAACTAACTAGCATCTCAGTGATCTGATATTAAATGCAAGTGTTACATACCCCTGGGTTCCCAGCTTTGCCCCAAAGATTTACAGAAACACATGGGCTTGTCGTCTGCCCTTGGGCAAAGAATTTCCATTCCAATGGCATCCCATCCCTTGCAGTTCATGCATTTTAGCAAAGAAGTCACTTCTCAGACCCACTTATCTCTATCCCTTGGTGTTTGTGGGATTCCAGAATCCTGCAAAGCCTTAGAATCAGCTTCATGTGATAAATTGATTCTTCCCTATGGCCCATGGGAAAGAAGATGCTTCACATTTCCCGTTGAAGCAGGGTTAAAAAGCCAAATTTTCCCCTTCTTCTACTTAAAGATTCCAGTCAGAAAAAAAAAAAAAAGAAACAGCTAATTCCCTTCTGCCAAGGTCAACTGCCCTTGAATTACAAGCTAATCATCAAGAAAAGTGGCAAATTCATTCTGTGCAGCCCATAACATTTCAGACCAACCCACAGAACCTAGTAGTGAATGTAGCTAGGTGAGGGGGCCTGCCAGTACAAAGCCCACATCAGATTGCCTATAACACCTGATGCTACCAAAACGAACTATTTACAGTTCAGCCTGCATGTGCTATTTTTTTAAAGAGACCTGAGGAGAAAAAAAAAGACATAAATGGTAAGCTTTGAAATAGCCTCCTGTAGAATCTTTTTTCCTCCCATGTTCATTCAAGATGCCAGAAAGCAGTGCAAGGAAAGAATTCTTATAGGAAGATGACATATTAGTTTTAACAGGGCTACAGGAAGAAAGATGTGATCAAGGAACTGTTATATTTATATGGGAATGATACACCTGGGAACTTAATGCCAAGCCTGAGGATGTTTAGAAAAGGGGTTCATGCTTGTGTACGGGGCATATCATGGTAACAGGAATGGGTGTAGGCTATGAATAAGTGAATTTCCCCATAAATTAGTCTAGGGAGATGGCTTGAATGGAATTATTATTGTTAATATGCAATAACTTTTGAATACCCTTTGTGCCAAACAACAAGAAAACCACAGATCATTAAAAGCCCTGTAGCATCTGTATTGAAAGACACTTATGTTGGGGTAAGACTCACTCCCTTTCCTCCCAATGGATCTATCTATTTATGATGAGAGCAGGAGAGGCAGACAGAGATATTGCTCTCTTGTGGTGTATCTCAAGGCAATGTCGTTTATAGGATGAAATTGGGAAATAGAATAAGTGAATAGCTAGTAAGAAGGCACGTGCTCCTAACATGTATGTATATTTGTGTCTTGGGTAACAATTGCTTTATGCTTCTGAGCCTCCATTTCCTCATTGACAAAATGAAAGGATGAAAATATGGGATTGCTAACCCCCATTCTATATTATATATGCAAGCTATCAGTTATGCACTGGAAAGACTCTAGGTCAGAAAGGCAGCACCTGCAGAAAAAGAGATTTTTATCCCAATTCCAATCATCTTATTTGTCCAGCTGGTGCTGCTTTCATATGACTGTGTCAAAACTGGGGAAGGGTGGGTCATTCTCATTTCCAAGGAAGTATACATTACCCTTGGTGCTTCAGCTGATGTGAAGACAGGATACGTGTAATGGAAGGAGGTTCAAGGAACAGGAGCCAGGTACTCCAGCTTTAACTAGAGTCAAGACATCATGAAAAATGGGCTCCCAGAAGCTTCTCCTGGTGTTCACGGCATTATTTAAAAGACCTAATGTGCTGTCATGTATGATTTATGCTACGTAGGTGTTTTTCTACTGCATTTGGAGCAGAGAGATATTAAAGCATAATATATTATGCAGTTTCAAATGTTAAAAAAAAATACTGTAGTGATGTGAGGAGATAAAGGTGTTGTACTGGTGATCAGATATCACAGAATAACTGTTTTCAGAGAAAAGGCATACATTTGGACAATCTTATCCCAAAAAACATGCAAGTGCTTACATTCTTTTTTTCCCCTTCTATTTCCAGTATTGGAGGATGGTCTATCCTTCTATGCAAATACCTGTTCTTGAATGTATGTTAAAAATGAACTGAAGGCAGTCTGGTAGCAAGACTGTGGCGTTGAACTGGAATTTGGGAGACTAGGGGAGAGAGCACTAGCTTGGGAGGCAAAGATCTGGGCTCAAATTATGTCTCTGATACTGACTGGTTGATACAACCAGACTTTGTGCTCTGGGTCTCAGCTTCCTTATATGTAAAATAAGGCCAGTTTCTGAGATCTAGCTCTAATATTCCGTGATTCTGTGATCCCTTTTCTGACTCTGACATTATCTAGCTGTGTGATTTCTTGGGGCCTCAGTTTCCTTGTAAATTGATGAGTTTGCACTAGAAGATCTGTAAATTCTCTTCTAGATGAAAATGGTGAATTTTTTTGGGGGGGGGGAGGTAGCACCTGCAGAAAAAGACATTTTTAATCCCAGTTGCAGTTGTAGCACCGATTTACTTCTAAATTTGAGCAACTTCAACAAGTGCCTTTTTTTGGTCTCAGTTTTCCTACTGGTAAAACTGGGATAATAACATAGTCTTATTTTTACAGTACTTTGTTACCTACTTGAAATGAATGAAGGAAGATTAAAGGGTTGAAGTGTCTTAGGGAATAGCAGGGGAAGTGGGCTGTCTTCTAGATTCATAAATATTCCTTTTATTGTGTAGTGATGTAATTCCAAAGCCATCCTAACAGGTTGAGTAAAGGTTGTTTATAGGACTCCTGAGAAGTGATTTTGGAAACGAAAGCATTTAAATGAGCAGCAGAACTTTGCTTTTCCAAAACCTTGTTTTCTCTCAAACTCAGGGTTTTAGTGCTTGTAGGAAGGGGATTTCATCCCTCTAAGGAGTATGCTTTGCCCCCCCACTTTACTTCTGTGTACCTTATAGTGAGGTTCAGGGGTATTAAAATAAAATGCATCTTAGCATGTATAGCTGCTTGATTCCTTTTCCTGAAACAGTAACCTGTGCTTTGGGCTCCCCTGCAAGTGAGGGGGCCAACAACATGGAGCTTCTGCTGACTATTATGGAGTGGTGACCAGAGTGGAACCAGGTTGTTGAAACCATGGGAACTCAGAAGTGCCATGCTTGACTCCCAGGGAAGCCTGCTCCATGATACTTAGTGTTATTGAATGACATTTCAAAATGGCCTTAAAAGGTATGGCAGAGCTAAAGAATATCCCATGTTAGACAAGCTTAAAGACAGCCTAACCTATAAGTGATAGGAGTGTGGGCAGGAAGCACTGGCTTTGGAGGCAGAGGACCTATGTTTGGCTCTCTCGACCAAGTCAGCCCCTCTGCTCCTCAATTTCCACATCTACAAATTGAGGCAGTTTGGATCCTTCCAGCATCAACATTTTTGGCACTCTCACAATGTTCCAGTGTTGAGCTCCTACAGAGATCACATTTCTTTGCAGTGCAGCAGGTGATGGTTGGGGATGGTGAGTGCCAGGTTGGGCTTTAACACATTAAGAAATGTGCTTTGCAACCTTCCATAGTTTAATTTTGCAGATGGGCACGCAATCTGATGCCAACAGGCACATTTACTTTTTGAAATGTGGAGAACCTAGGTTTCTTTCTTGGCCAGCCATATTGAATTTCTTAGTTGTGGCTTCTTCCTTCATTTGATAAAAATAGGCTTTGGGACTGTGATCCAAATAGCTACCTTCTTTCTAGAAATTTATAATCTAATAATAGCTCACTTTATACTCCAAGTCCACGTTTTATCTCCTCTTTCCCTCCCCTATGCCAGTTTATCACTCTGCCCCCCAATCTAAGACAATCTAATTTATAGTTAAATCCTTTCGTACAATGCCCTTATGTTAGAGATGAGGAAAACTGAGATCCAGAGAAGGGGACTAGTCCAAGGTCACAAGGATAGTAAGTATCTGAGCTAGGATTTGTACCTATGTTCTTTGACTCCAAATCTAGTATTCTTTCTACAGAATCACTCTTCCTCTCAAATGATAGCAAAAGTATAGTAGTTGTAATAATAATAATATTTAATAATATATAGTAGTTATAATGATAATATTAATAATAATAAATAATATTTAATTTAATAACAATATTAGTAGTAGTAATAATAACATTTAATAATAACTTGTATTTATTTGATCCTTACAGCAACCCTGGGAGGTAGGCATTCCGATTTTATAGATGAGGTAATTCTATAGATGAAGCAAATAACTATGTTAAGAACAAGCACAATTTAAGTTTTTACAAATTAAGGTATTATTGTATTTAGTAGGAGAGTGACTCAAATACCTGAGATTTGAGGGGAGATGCTACTGTTCTTTAATGCTTATCGTACCCATGTTGCCTTGGCAGGTGACAGAGCAAAGAACCAGTTTTGAGACCTCATTCTGTGGGATTGTGGTGGATAAAAGATGAAATGATTGAGGAAATGAGTTTTGAGCTTCTGAGCATTTTGATTTATTAAGCAATACATGCCAATTTCTTAATAAATGGGGACCAGGCCTCCTCAGCTTTGGCACTGGATCCTGAATACATGGGGAATAAATTTTTAAATGTCAAAAAATTATGTTTTTGTTTCTTTTCTCTATTCTGTATTTGTGTTCTGGTGTTTGAGTCTAAAATAAAATTTTTAAATAAAAAAAAACAAATAATACCAATTAATTAAAAAAAAAAAACAATTAACCAGGATACAAAATTAGGTAATCTGATTTCTAATTGGAGGAAAGATTAGGGACTTTCAAAGTTGGGAAGGGGAGAGTGAAAAGGTATAATTTCCTGAAAACAGAAAAAGAGGTGCTCTATTCCCCCCAAAGTGTCTGTATTCAATCAAAGGAACATGAAAACAATAACCAAGGCTGGTTTTCAGATAAGACATATGGGTTGCTTGAGGTGTGTAATTGTGAGAAAACTCCTTGCATCAACCTTTAGATCTGACTAGATAACCTAGGTCTTAGTTAAGGGCCTCTAAGCAGTGGGTTGAGATTGTCTAGCTTCTCAGCCACACAGCACTAGGTTCAAACAAATCAACAAAGTCCTCTTACAATTCCCACAATTGAATAAAGTTTTCTCAGGAGACAGAAATTGGACTAGACCCATAATTGAATAGAAAGGGAACTAAGCTAACTCCAGAATTGAGTCAGGAGATGGAGTCAGTGTGGCTCACTCAATTCCCACTACCACTTGCTGTTCTAAACCCCTTTTGATTCATGAGGAAGTGGTAGACCACTCCCCCAATGGATCCCTTATCTATAAGCTAAATCTAGAATTTCATGAGGGTCTAATTTATAAAACGAACCCTTCTGTCTTTAAAATTATAAGATACTTTAAAAATGGGAAAATAATTTTACTTAATGTAATATGTAAAATCCTTAATCCAATTTTGAGAACTTATTACTAAAGCATAATCAAAGGCTGAATTTCCATACTGGATACATTTGGGAGTCAATCATATCCATAGTTCTTACAGAAAACAGCCTAATTCTGTTCCTTTCTGAAAATTTATTGCTCTATTTTATTAGAAAACTTTTACATTAAATCTTTGTCTTACTACTTGGACTAATTCCCCCTTTTGGAGGATATCATTCCTATATTATAATTTGCCCACAAATACAGATTAAAATTGTAAGGTTTTTCCTACTTACATCTTATTGTAGTAGCTCAGAGATGTTACAGTATCAATTTATTAATCTATTAATTAATAGATTTAGTATTTACCAAAATTCTACCGTTTCCTATTTAACTCACAGGATTGTTGGGAGGAGAGCATTTCATAGACTGAAGAGCATTACATAAGCATCATGTAAACAATTTCCAAAATCTTTTGTTGACCCTATGATGTAGTTGTGGTATGCTGTAGCTTATAAAATTAGACACCTTAGTCACAAAAATTTGCAAGTTTGCAATATAAAGTTATAGGATATGGAGAGAAAGAAGCTATCTTGTTTTAAATCTCTTTCCCTGAATCCGGCCAATGTGGCTAAAAGTAACACTTGTTGAATTGAATTGAATTGAAACTATAAGATTGGGTTAATAATAATACTCACCACACAGAATTTTGAGCAAAGAAACTTGTAAATCTCACAGCATTCAATAGAGGGACTTATTGTTATTATGTGCAAATTGTTATAATTCTTCTGTTATGTTTCTGGGTTCCTTCATGTTTCCCTATCATCCATTCCCTGCTTATATCCCTTGGTTTAATAATAATAATAGCTAGTATTTATATTCTTTAAGGTTTGCAGAATTTTGCACATATATAGTCTCATTTGATTCTCCCCCAAACCCTGGATGGTAGGTGTTAATACTATACCTATGTTATACATGAGGACACAGACAGAGATTAAGTGATTTACCAAGTGCTACATTGTTGGATCTTTTTTTTTTCAGTTGTGTTCAACTCTCTGTGATTCCATATGGTTTGCCATTTCTTTCTCCAGCTCATTTTACAGATGAGCTAGTAAGTGTCTGAGGTTGAATTTGAACTCAGGTCTTCCTGTCTTCAGGTCCAGTGTTCCATTCACTTTGTCACCTAGTTGCCTCAGTTGGTCACTTTAGAAGTGCTTGTCTTTCTCAGGTTTTCCCTCATCCTGGAGATTATAGTTTCAATTAAGCAGACCTCTTTTTTTTTTGCCTTCCTAAAAAAACCACCAACATGCCTTTTTATTAACTTTCCATGGGGAAGGGAGAAGAAGTGAAACTCAAGCTCATCTCTTTTGCTACTAATTTTTTTTTGGCTTTTTTTTTGGAGGGGAGAGGGCAGGGCAATTGGGGTTAAGTGACTTGCCCAAGGTCACACAGCTAGTAAGTATTAAGTGTCTGAGGCCATATTTGAACTCAGGTCCTCCTGACTCCAGGGCCAGTGCTCTATTCACTGCGCCACCTAGCCACTGCACTTTTGCTGTTAATTAACAGCTCTGATGAAAGGCTTGGATAAAGTCACTGGCTACAGTGACATTTTGGAAATGTTATCAATTATTTATGTGATTTCTTTAATCATAAATAGGGTAGCCTTTTAGTGCCTTCAACCCATTTTTCAGCTTGGAAAATGTTTGTAGACTAGACCAAGACACTTGCATACTTCTCATATCTCAGCTAGTTAACTAACTGGGAATAAAGACAAGATCAACATCTTAGACCCTAGTTTTATCATCTGTCAAATTACGAGCTTAAACTAGATGTTCTCTGAGGTCCTGTTCAACCCTAACCTTCTAAGAACCTATTAAGGAACAGTCCAAATGAGGCTTCTATGAGGGGTATGTTTACATACTTCACATGAGATCTATTTCTAGTTCCAGAAAGTTGTTAAAAGTCTTCTTTTAGATTAAACCACAACAAACAATTGTAGTAGTTTTGAATTAGCTATATTCCCTTAGAAGTAGAAAGAAGACTGGGTCTAGAGTCAGGAACAACCTCAAATACACCCTCATACACATACTAGCTGTGTGACTCTAGGCAAGTCTCTTTAAAAAACAAACAAACAAAACAAAATCTCTCCCTGCTGCAATTTCCTCAACTGTAAAATGGGGACAATGGTTGTTGTGAGGATAAAATGAGACAATATTTGTAGAGCAAACAGCGCCTGGTACAAAGATGTTTAATAAAACATCTCTTGTTTCCTTCTATTCCACCTGTGGCTGTTCCAAGTTAAGAAAATGAGGCAAAAGCTGATTTAGAGGTCATTTTCTTGCTTGTCTGAGATGTCTTTTCAATGCAAAAGTTTCGAAAAAAGCTTTGAAAAGTCTTTAATTTGGATTTTGGGCTAGGGCTCTGTGAACTCCTGACCTGTTTCCTACTAAATGGCATCTAGAGAGTTTTGAATCAATGATGTTAGCACAAAACCCAGTAATAACTCAGGAAGTAACATAGCCTGATTGATAGATGATTTCTCACTTGGCAGGCTGAAAACTTGATGGGATATCATCTGCACTGTATTTGTTGAAAGACTGTCTTCCCCTCTTTTTGCATTTATTTAAATATCAAAGGAGGAAGGATTATAAATTAAAGAGATGTGAATGGTAATTAAGTAATTTGTTTATTTTCAGGAAAAAGCTGCTCTTGTTACTACCTTTGTCAGGCACATCAGCTCTTCAGATAGAATTTAAACTAAAGAAAATGATCATATTATCTCCTTAAAATTTAGAAAAGAAAAAAATATATATATAATATTCAGGTAAATGTAATATATCATAGCTAATGTTGAAAGTGAGGAAAAACGATTAGCAAATTGATGAATTGTCCTTAAATCAATGCTTGTCTTTCCAAAAATTAACTAAAAAAGACCTTTACTGTGATTATAACTTTTTATTATAATGATTGACTAATTAGTATTGACTAAGCCTTGCTTTCTCATTCCAAATTTGAGATGTGAAATTCAAACTTACTTGTGGAAATATGAGTTTATTTTATTCATTAATGCCTAAAATCAAGGTAAGAGGCTTTTATTAAATGGATGAGTGCCTTTGGGAAGACAAGTGTAAACTTGAGGACAATTAGTGAGTTTGCTAATTATTCTTCCTTGCCTATTAGTTGCAGTTCACTCTTCAGCAGTGAGAAATATAGCAAACCCTAAGTATTCAAGACATGAACTCATTTCTCTTCAGTTTTGAAATCTCTCTATGAAAACCTAGTGGCATTTGAAAGCTAATCTCCCAATGTGCTGAAGTAATTAGAGCAAAGTAAATAATCTCCAGTGTTCTTATTCCCTATAGAAATTGTTCTAATATCTTATCTTTCAAAAGTAGTGTTCAGCACATTCAAAAAAGCCTGTGTAAAGTTCTTCACTGTTCAGGAAAGGGAGTAACTTTAAACAGTCCAAGAACACAGCTTCTCTCCATCACAAGGGAAGTTTCCCTAGGGTACTTACTGCTAGAAGAGGAGAGAGAATTGTTTTCCCAAGGGTGGGAGACATGTGGTAAAGCGGTGAGCCAGAAATCAGTATCCTGAACAATAAAGCTACTGTGTGTAAACATGAGACATTTTGTTTGGTGTGTTGATCATTCAGTAGGTGGCATTCTTCCCTCTGAGTCATTATTGAACTGATGCCCCTGTGTGATATGGGCAGGGGAAGGGGGTGCACTAGAACTGTTGGATGAGATGTTAAGCAAAGGGTTTGAACAGTTGTGGTGATTTATGATCCCGTGGGCTTTTCTCTTATTCCGTCCTCCACAAGATTTGTGGTGTTTGTCCCAGTGTCTGAGTAAATTCCAGTATGAGTCATTATATTTCTGCCTTGCTAAATGAAAAGGCAGTGATAAAAAGGGATGTGTTCTCTGCTTTATCTGAAGGGCTAGGTAACAGCACATGAGTGGTGAAGGGATCCTTGCCTTTTAAAAGGGCAAAGTTGTTTTTACTTCTCAGAACCTACTCCCTCGGTCACAATGCACATGTAAAAAGTTATCATTTTTTCAAGTGATAAAACCTCCAGGAAGAGTTTCTCACCTCACATGGTTTGCTAGATAGCAAGATGTTGGGTGAGCCTTTGTCTCTTTTGTATGTACAAATAGTTATTAAGTGCAATGGTGTGCAGAAGATGTCATATTTCTCTAATATTCAATCTTGTGGGGTTTTGTCCTAACTTCCACTTAAATTTTTTCCCCTTGAAAACCTGTGTAGAGTCTGTGGTTAAAAATAAAGTCTGTTTGGGGCGGCTAGGTGGCATAGTGAATAGAGTACCCATCCTGGAGTCAGGAGGATCTGAGTTCAAATCTGGCCTCAGACACTTAACACTGGCAGTGTGATGTTGGGCAAATCTCTTAACCCCAACTGCCCTGTCCTCCCCCCTCCAAAAAGCAAATAAATGAATGAATGAATGAAATAAAGTCTGTTTGAGGCAGCTTTGTTATACATGAAATCCTGACTTTGGAGTCAAAGGACCTAGGTTCAAGTCATTGGATTTCTTTGGACCTCAATTTCCTCATAAATAATATGATGCCATTGGAGTAGGTAATCTCCAAAGTAATTTTTCAGATCCAAATTCATTATCCTATGAATTGTAATTTGTTTTTTGTTGTTGTTGTAATTTAATAGTGACTCACATTTTTGAAGTATGTTAAGGTTTGCAAATCACTTTCCTCATAACAATCTCTCAAGATAGGTATTAGAATCAAGATCCCTATTTAGCAAGGAAGAGCAAATCCACTAACTATTTATCCAAACTCTGTATCTTGATGATGTACTTGAAAACATTTTCTGACAAGGAATTGAAAAGCATGAATGTTATCTCCAGGTCGGTAATGTTAATTTCAGTTCATAGCCTCACTATTGCATCGCCATTGATTTTTGCCCCTTTAATATATGTGATATGGTTTGGGGTCCAATAGAGTTTTTGACATTTTGTTAGCTATGAATGGAGATAGGACCTTTGGGGGGTCTTTAGCCCAATTTCATATCATTTATCTTTCCTCTGTATTCTTTAATATGTTTTCCTTTCAGAGCTTGAATGTCTCCATTAAGAAGCATCTTATGGGCTGCCACTCTCACTGATTGGCTAGCAAGAACAAACAAGGGGGAAATAGTTTCATTTACTTGACAAATGAGCATCATTTGTAACAGCGTCAGCCCTGAAAATAGTGAGGAAAAAGCCCAATGAAAACTCAGTCAAGTAAACGGGCCATATTCAAATAATACTAATATCCATCTTTATTCTTCTAAATATGTCCCTGAATTCTACCCAATGGTGATATCTTCCAAAGATCTCTTTCTTTATTCTGTGAATCTTTGAGCATTGCATCCACTTGTTTTAGTCTTTTTCCAAAAAATCCTCATTAACTTCGTGCATTCCTCATACTGTTGTACCATATGAAAATTGCATTCATAACCACCTAGTTGTTTCTGGCCCTGTTTATAACTCATAGAAAGGAATAGGTTGGAAGAACTATTCCAAAGAAAAAGGAGGACAGTAAGAAATCTAATTCGCTAGACTAAGTACCCCTCTCTCCACTACCATGATGAAGCAATTGAAAATAGTTTCATAGTTGGGTCAGTTGTAGATAGTACTGATGAGATCTGAGTAGGTTACATATATCCTCTGATGATCTGACATCACCAGGGGGATACCAGCAATGAGACCCTATGTCAGTTAAGAGTATTTTGGTAGGAGAATATTGAGACTTTAGCTTCTGAGGAAGGGAGGAAAGTAGTTGAATCAAAGTTCTAAGGAACTAGGAAAGGGTTCTGAGTTAAAGAAAAAGCATACACACATATAAATAAATATATATAAATCTATGTATAGATATAGATAAAGGAGCTAAAGGCATATAGGAAGGAATGTTGTTCAGGGACTAATGTTCCATTGTTGCCTTATTTATTTTGTGGGGAGTATAGGAGGAAGACTGTTTTTACTTAATTGATTTTTTTGGTCACTTATTGGCTTATATGGCCTGTTTGGCAATAAACCAGTGCATTTCCTTTGATGCATTTGTTTTTCCCCAGTCTGGCACTTTGTGTATTAGTAGGGTCTCTGCACTAATCCTGATTGCAATATATTGACAAAATGTGTCATTCCTCAGTTGCCTGTCTTCAACTGAACTCATCATCTCCTTCCCATCTTCCTTCTCCCTAAACTTGGTTCACTTTTAATATTATTCATTCCTTGGACCCTTCCTTTCTTTTCCCTCCTATGATCACTCTACCACCAAACCTTGTGGATTCTTTCAAGATTTCTCTCAGATTCAATATTTCTCTTCCATTTTCACACTCACTCCTCTAGTTTGGGATCTAATTATCTCATGCCTAGAATATTAATGGCAGTTCCCTAACTGATCTCCCTTGAAGTCAATCTTTCCTTCCATACTGTTGGGCTTCCTAAAACCATTACTTTGATGGATTATTCTCCATTTAACAACCTACAGTGCCCCCTCAAGTACCATTTCATCAGGTTTAAACTTCAAATGCCTCACTTTTGACTCTTTCCCAATTTTCCCCCTCTTTGCCTACCCAGCCTAATTTCCCTTATATCTAACAGCCCACAATATAACATTTCCTGATCTTGTCAGCTATTGATTCTGTATCTTTCTTCAGTATACTTCCCTGGCTTAGAATATCCATTCTCCATCTCTGCCTGTCTGAATCCCTTCATCCTGCAAGTCATAACTCATGTTCTCTCACCAAGGATTCTGACTCCTGGTAACCTTTTTATTCCCTGTAGTCCTATTTGCATTCCTGATCTGTGTCACCCCATTGAACCAGTGGTATACTGTATTAAATTGCTCTCTATTTCATATGTGTTACTCTTGTTCCCCCAATTAAATTGTGAGCTTCTTGAGGGCAGGGACTATGAGTCTTTTTCTTGTATCCCATTTAGCATCTAGCATAGATCTGGGGACTAGTAGACTTTATTATTGACTTTTTCATCATTTGTCAATTTTCTTCCATTTTCTTTAGAGTCAGTAGATCTCAATAGGAAGAGGGGTGTGTGTGTGTGTGTGTGTGTGTGTGTGTGTGTGTGTGTGTGTGTGGTATTAATGCTACTTTAAATTGCTCTTTAGTTTCTCCACATTCATTTCACAATTATTACTATTTTTTTAAGCAACTCTCATATGGGGAAGAGAATATGGCATAGTGGACTAAACATTGAGTTTGAGAGTCACTTTAATCTTTAGTTCAACACTCACTGTCTTTTTGGAGCCCCAGTCTCCTCTGTAAAACAGGGGGCAACTGTATAATTACTGCATTGCACTACTTAGCTCAAAGGATGAAGTACCCCAAAATATGAGCTATCATCACATGGAAGGCACTTTGCTAGTCAATATGGGGGCTACAAAAATTTTAAAGATCTTTTTTTTTTGCCTGTCAAAGGGGAAATGAGACCTTTATAGAAATTATATAAAATAAGTTAGATTGGGATATGCACTGTAAATATAGTTGCATTTAAAGAGTTTTTGACGGTTTTAGAGAGAATGTGTAATTTGAGCAGAACCTGGAAGGATGGAGTTTATTTTAAAAGGTAGGTAATCAGGGAAAGAACGTTCCAAGTAGTCCAGATGACTCTGTAGGTGAGGTGCTGAGGAAAAAGTACTTTATCGACCTTGCTTGGTTGGTTGTTGTCCTTCACTCTTGAAGAGGACCAAAATGACATCACTGTGTTAAGAGTCAAGGTGCAATGTGTCTGACTGGCTGATCAGACCAATAAGACCTTGGAAGGCTCAGATCTGGCACACATAGTCCATATGAACATTGGAGTGAATTCTCTAAATTTGTGCATCTCATGTTTCTTTCAAACTACTGCAATTCTGCTTTGCTCATAGAGCACAGAACCTTCTTTGATGTGGTCATGATATGCTGGGTAGTCTTGTGCCATTGTCTCCCATGTCACACAATGGATTCCAAATTTCTTCAGAGGAACCATGAGAGTGTCCCTATATTTCTTCTTCTGACCTCCATGTGAATCTTTGCCTTGTGTGAGTTCTCCATAAGAGAGTCTTTTAGGCAAGCATGTATGTTTGGTATTTGAACAATGTGGCCAGTCCATTGGAGTTGCAGTTTCTGCAGTAGAATTTGAATATTTGGCAGTTTGTCTATATCAAGAAATTACTGTTACTATAATTGCTTGAATTTAAGCGTTTCTAGATGGAGATTGAAAATAACAACAACAACAAAGAGAAACTTTTTAGTTGTTGACCATTTGGTAACCCTGGAACTACTGTGATCTCATATGTAGTACGCAGTACCTTGAATGATGCTATGTACTTTATACAATTTATTAAATCTTCATGATTGTACACATCTATCCATTCAGGGCAAATAGGTGACACAGTGGATAGAGTGTCCACCCTAAAGTCAGAAAGACCTAGTTCAAATCTAGCCTCAAATATTAGCTTGTGAAATCACTTAATTCTGCCTCAGTTTCCTCATTTGTCAAATGGGCTAAAGAAAGAAATGATAGACCACTCCAGTATCCTTTCCAAGAAAACCCCAAGTGGGGTCATGAAAAGTCAGAAAAAAACAACTGAAGATAACAAATCAATTCATTAAGTAAACCTTTATTAAGCCCTTAGTATGTTCTAGGTACTATACTAAGCACCAGAGATACAAAAAGAGCCAAAAGACTGTTCCTATCCTCAAGAAGCTTTCTATTAAGTCATTAAGAATGCTCTCAATTTATATTTTTGTGCTATTACCTGCATGTCTGAAACTGTGGTACCTTCAGAAAGTGTGGTACCTTCTCTGATAAATGTAGGGCTGGAGAGTGGTGATACCTCCATTGTTATAGTGGAACGAGAGACCCAGAAGACTTGGGTTTGAATCTAAGTTCTAATTTCTCTACCTATGTGACCAAGGGTAAGTAGCCTCCCCCTTCCAGCGCTCAGTTTCTTAAATCTCTCCAATGAGGGACTTGGCCTAGATGATCATTAAGGTTCCTGTTAGCTCCAAATCCTCTGTCCTAGGTCCTTTCACAGCTTGTTCACATTTAACTTAGAGCAACAGCAGACTCATTTCTTCCAGTAGAGTATAAGCCAGCCTCAGAAATAACTTTGGTAGCCTGTGAGGCCTTTAATGAATAATAATTGAATTGATTTTGAAATATAGATCGATTTGCCATGGACTCTGATATGTTATGTGCCCCTTAAGGGCTGGCTGCTGTTTCTGGACCTGGCTGAGAAAAATTATGGGAGTTTCTTCTATTTCTCCTTATGCTTTCTTTCCTTTGCTGGGTAGGAGCCTGTGGCCAGGGGTGGGCCATCTGGCATCTTAAATATACACACACTCCAAAATTAAAAATAAACTACAACTGCAAAGCTCTTGTAATTTTGCTCCAAATCCAGTATGATAAAGTGAAGCCACTCCTTACAGCAGTCTTAGAAATGGCTTTCTCAAGTGTATATATTGTGTCCAAAACATAACCTCCTTTCTCCATAATTTGGCCAAGAAAATCTGGCATGCAGTGATTAGTGTTAAAGGAAGCTCTGAGAAGAACCACAGGGAGGTTTGGTGTATGTAGAAGTGCAGTAGTGAACAAAAACATCTGGGAAGAAGTCTGACAACCAAGCAAGCCTGTAATTACTTAGGACAATATTGGAGGGAAATGGGATAGAATCAAGGGATCATACTTTTCACCCATCACTAGGAAGAACTTCTAAGCAGTGAAAATTAATAAATTATGGAATGGTCTCACAAAGGAACTGAACTGATTTTTTGTCCCTTAGACATTTAAAAGTGGGTAATGTCTTTGGGGACTGTTGAGACCGGTTTTGCATGGGTACCATTTACACAATGGTGTCCTTGGCAGAAAGACTTTTCCAAGCTTGATTTCTATGATCTTACCTTATGGAAACTGTGATAAATGGAAAGAGCTTCTTTGTTGAGAAAGCTCCGTACATTTTTCAAATGTTTCTTGACACTAACAGCTTTATTCTTCAATTAGCAAAGGGAATAAAGCTGATTATGCATATCTGTGAAGTGACACTATGTATTTGATTAGCAGCTATAAAGTAAACATTGAAAGGTCACTATCAATAACTTTTAGTCCCTTTGTTCCTGGAAACACCAGAGTCACTTAACTATATAGCTTGTTCTACCTCCCCCGCAAGCTTGATAAATACTATTTAAAATGAACATAGTCTAATATAGGATAATAAAGGCAGTGAAATTTAAAAACCCTGTTAGATTGTATTTTCGATTGTTGCATTTTCCTAATTATCTTCTAGCACCCATCTGTCTCTGTGCAATTATAACTCAGAAATGTTACATCTTATAGTTAGTCTTATGCATCAGAAATGGGGCGGTATTATGCATAGACTTAGAAAATGTTTAAGGTATCTGATATAACATTCATAGTGTCATTTTTGAACTAGAGGGTCATCTAGTCCAGTGGTATCAAACACAAATAGAAATGGGAGCCACTAATTCTCAGAAAAGGATTCCTGCAGCCCACATATTGACTTAGTTTTAAAATATAATATTTCCTATCTTTTTATTGTATTTTTATTTATTTTGTTAAATATTTCCCAATTACATTTTAATTTGGTTCAGATTGCTAGACTCCACTTGGGAATGTTGTGTCTGTGTTCGACCACCTCTTACCTAGTCTTTCCTTTGACTCCAGGCACAAAAAAACATCCAAAAGAAGAAGGAAAACAATGTAGCTTTCCATACACTTTATGTTGTTTATGTTTTAAATTTATATATATTTTTAAAATTTTTAATTTTTTGGTTTTTTTTTTTAACAAATTTTTAAAAAATTATTTTAAATTTTTATAGTTTTGTTACTTTTAACTTTAAATGCACCAAAAAAAAAATCTAAGAGAATATTTCCTTATATAGGCATAGCAAACAAAATGCTTTGGGGTGACTTTCCCAACTCCTGCTTGCACTGAGGGATGGCATCCCTAGATCATGAATGTTCTGCCCTCTCAGGGCTTTATCACATTTATCATTTATTCTTGAAGGGTTGAAGTGTGTCTTTCTAGTGCTATTACCTCATGAGCCCCCACTGGTGCTCCCCTCATGAATATCAATCAGTTGATTGATGAGGGAATTGATATAAATTAGTCAGGCTTTATTAGACTTTAGAAAGGAGCATTTACTAGGATGGGGCAGTTATGTGGCACAGTGGATAGAGTGCTGGACCTGGAGTCAGGAATTCTTCTTTTCCTGAGTTCAAATCTGACCTCAAACACTTACTAGCTGTGTGACCCTGGGCAAGTCACTTAGACCTGTTTATCTCGGTTTCCTTATCTATAAAATGAGCTGTAGAAGGAAATGGTAAACCATTCCAGTTTCCTTGCCAAGAAAACTCCAAATGGGGTCATAAAGAATTGGACATGAATAAAAATGACTCAACAACAACAAATTTTCCAAGATGATATAGTAAGGATAGTTGGTATGAAACTACTCTCAAAAGTCTGTAACATATCCTCTACCAGTACATACAAAGTTCAGGGGGAAAATGGGCTTGCGTTCAGAGAGTATACATGACAAAAACATAATTAATAATTGCTGGAAGTTGTTTTTTTCAACTCCTCAGGATTTTCACCTCATGCACATCTGTGAGCTAGAGCTGTGGGAGACAGTTGTTAAATTATTGATGTGAGCAAAATATACCCAGGAAATTGGCAAATGGTGCAAATTAGGACTTGATTTATTTTATTGTTTTTTTGATTGTCTAGAATTAAGAAAGTGATGGAGAAGATAATGCAGATTAAACTTAAAAGTATATCAGGCATACTTTTTTTTTCCCTGGAGACACAGTTGTTAAATTGACCCACTACTGACTTTAGTGATGGTATAGCTCTTTTTTTTTTTCCATGCTAGATTTTTTTGTAAAGTCTTGAATCTGCATCCAGTCTGTCCTTTATTCCCAATGCAGGCATTGCTACCAGCTGTTCCAGGAAATTTTTAGGATACCACTGGGAATATGGGAATTCTAAAATTCTCCTGACTTTTTAAAGCTCAAATGGCCCTTTTTTTTTTTTTAAAGTAACTTGCTCAAGGTTACACGGCTAGTCATTTGATTTATGCGTGGGTGCTCATTTTCTGAGGCCGGATCTGATCTCCGGTCATCCAAACCCCGAGGCCTGCGCTCTTACTCACTGCGCCACCTAGCCGCCCCTTTAGGGCAATTGGGGTTAAGTAACTTGCCCAAGGTTACACGGCTAGGTTTTTGTTTGTGTGGATTAAGTGTCTGAGGCCGGATCCGAACTCAGGTCCTTCTGATTCCAGGGCCAGCGCTCTATTCACTGCGCCACCTAGCCGCCCCTCAAATGGCCCTTTTTCAATGGGTATGTATATGTGTTGAGGAAGCAAGCAGTCAAGAGGTTCCTTGTCAGAGGTTATGCTGGAGTGCTCTCTCTTGATTCACTGTTTACTCAAAAAGCTTTATTTCTAACTAGGTTGATGGTTTTATACAAGCCCCAGAGGATCTGACCAAGTCCCTCAGTCAGTCTGAACAGACTTATTGTTGTACCTAGGGAGGTACCCAGGCCTTGCTTATACCCATGGAACAACTGATATATATTCTCACCTAATAAATATATCAAGATGTAGCACATTATCATTTATTTTAAGCAGGATGGAGGTTATTTGATTGATTTATTCAATTAACCTCTATCTTTACATAATAGAAAAAAGAGTATAGTTTATGAAATTGCAAATATCATTATGTACAGGTAGATTTTTTAGAATTTTTATTTGTTGGGGGGGGGGTTGCTGTTAAAAGTACATGCTAAATTCTAAAATGTTAATTCCAAAAGTTGTACTGCTTGCTTGTTTTCCTCTGAATCTTCTGTCTGCTTTTGTTCATATAAAAAATGTTTGATTGACCCTCCCTTCTTCTCTCCCTCCTTCCTTCCCTTCTTTTCCCCCCTCTCTTTCTCCTTCCCTCTTTCCCTCCCTCTTTTCCTCCTCCCTTCCTCTGTCCTTTCCTCCCTTCTTCCCTTCCCTCCTTCCAATATCTATCACTACTCCCTTGTTCTGGGCCTATTCACATGAGAGTCTGCTTCAGGTGGATATCCTGATTTTTTCAGGTTTGACCCTGTAACAGAGTGAGACACTTGTAGAATCATTCAAATGTTTATCAAAGGAAGGTTAACTATAGCAAGAGAAGGCTATTTAACAAGGATAGACATTGAAGACACCTCAAGTTGATTCAGCTGATTGAAGCTCCCTTGCCTGAGTTGATATATGTGGTCTCTACCAAAAGTCAAAAGGAAGACTTAGAGGTCTTCATGGCTATTTTGTACTCATATGATGAGGAAATGGTATCCACAGACTTTAGTCCCCGAGCCAACCAGGTCTTGAGGATGATCTCAATATCTTTTTTTTTCCTTTTTAGAGGGCAGGGCAATTGGGGTTAAGTGACTTGCCCAAGGTCACATGGCTAGTAAGTGTTAAGTGTATGAAGCCGGATTTGAACTCAGGTCCTCCTAACTCCAGACCCGGTGCCCTATGCACTGTGCCACCTAGCCGCCCTCAATATATACATATATATATATGTATATATATATATACACACATACACATACATATATATATACACAATATATATACACACATATATACATATATACACATATATATACAATATATATATTGAGGACATATATGTGTGTGTGTGTGTGTGTGTGTGTGTGTATGTAATTTAAAAGCAATTGGGGTTAAGTAACTTGCCCAAGATTAGAGGGCCAGTTTTTTTGTGTGGGTGTTAAGTATCTGAGGCTAGAACCGATCCAGGTCCTCCCAACTCTGGGGCTGGTGCTCTTACCCTCAATATATTTTTAAAAAATTCTTATTTTTAGTTTTCAATGCTTTCTTCTGTAAGTTTTAAGTTTTCTCCCCCTCCCCCCAAAGATGACTTGCAATCTGATATGGGCTCTATACATACATTCCTACTAAACACATTTTCACATTATTCACGTTGCATAGAAGAATTATAATGAAAGAGAAAAACCATGAAAAAGAAAAAAAAGCAAAATAAGTTAAAACAAAAAAGAAAATGGTCTGCTTCATTCCATATTCCAACTCCACAGTTCTTTCTCTGGATGTGACTGGCATTTTCCATCATGTGTTCTTTGGAATTGTTTTAGGTCCTTTCATTGCTGAGAAGGGCTAAGTCTATCAAAATCAGTCTTTGCACACTGGCTGTTACTGTGTATAATGTTCTCCTGGTTCTGCTCCCCTCACTTAGCATCAGTTCATATAAGTCTTTCCAGGTTTCTCTGAAGTCTGCCTGTTCATCTTTCTTATTGATCTCAATAAGGGAAAAAACAGCTTACCTAATTTACATGGAGGGGGAGTAGGATATTGCTCCTACCATGTTATTCCCCTTCAGTCATTCCCTCAATCTCCTCTCCCCCAACCCTTCCTTTTTTTTTTTTTTTTTTTTAGAAAAAAGCAAGTTAGCATAGATCTATATATTGGCCATATTAAAACAAAACAAAACAAAACAAAAATACTTATGTCTCACTTTTCACTTCCAGTCTGTCACCTCTCTGTTAGGTGAGTGACATGTTTCATCAACAATTCTCTGAAGTCATGCATTGATGAGAATATTCAAGTCATTAAAAAATGCCCTTCTTAATAATGTTCTATTTGTGTAAATTGTTCTCCTGGTTCTTCTTACTTCACTCTCCTTCAGTTCATAACAGACCTCTAGGTTTCTTTGAATCAAGCACAGTGTTTGACACATTGTAGGCACTTAATAAATGTCTATTTATTGTATACATTGTACAATTCTATAATATTTCATTATATACATATATATATATATATATATATATATATATATATATATATATATATATATATATATATATATATATATACACACCATGAGTTGTTCAGCCATTTCTTCATTTATGGGTCTTCCTCCCCCCCATATTCTAGTTCTTGCAACAACAAAAATTCCTTCCATGAATATATTTGTATATATGATTTCTTTCCCGCTTTCTTTGATTCCTTTGGGGTTTATGACTATTAGTGCTATTGTGAATCAAAGGTATGCATAGTTTAGTGACTTTTAGTTACAAATTGCTTTCCAGGATTGTTATATCAATTTATAGCTCCCAACAATGGTATGTTAGCATGCCTGTCCTCCCACATGCCTTGCAACAATTGCTGTTTTCCCGAAAATAATTTTTTTGCCCATTGATGAGTATAATATGGAATCCCCAATTGTATTAATCTGCATTTCTCTTGTTATTAATGTTTTGAAGCATTCTTTCATATATAGTTGTTGGGATACTTGAATTTTTTACTCAGAGACCTGCTGTTCTTATCACTTGTCTATTGGGAAATGTCTCATAGTTTTATATATTTTAGTCATAATAATGGTTACCATTTATATAGCACTATGTGCCAAGCACCTTACAAATATTATCTCATTTCATCCTAACAACACTGGGAAATAGGTGTTATTATTATCCCTGTTTTACAGTTTGAGGGAACTGAGGCAAACAGAGATTAAGTAATTTGTTCAAGGTCACACAACTTGTAAGTTACCAACCTTGAATTTCTGTTATAAATCTAGTTGAATCAGAGTATATTATCTTTCTAATATGTTGTTGTAATCTCTTTCTTAATAATTTATTCAATATTTTTGAACTTATATTCATTACAGGATCTTACTCTATAGTTTTGTTTTTGTTTTTCTCTCTTTTGTTTAGGTATAAAAACTTTATTTGAATCATGGAAGGAATTTGTCAGGATCCATGCTTTTTCTGATTTTACAAAAACATTTTGTTGGCATTAATTTTTCTTTGAATATTTGAAAAAAGTTAACTTTCAAATCCATGTAGTCCTGGGTTACCCTTCCCCCCTCTTAAAGGGTATGTTTATGGCTTGTTCATTTTTTTTCAGAGATTTATTTTTTATTCTATTAATCTGAGCATATCTATATTTTTCAAATACACACTTTATCAATTTTGTTTCCTTTTCTTTTATTGTAAATACAGTTTTAAATTTTTTTATATTGGTAACTTGGTATTCCTCGCCATTAAAAAATAAAATTAATTGGGGTGACTAGGTGGCCCAGTGAATAGAGCACTGGCCCTTGAGTTGGTGTAGCAGCAAGCACCCCAATATCCCCAGGGTGACTGCCAACACAGGTTCTTAGATAGATCTGCTTTTCAAAAGGAAAGCAACTCAAAATGGGTTAACAAGCTTACTTTAATCAAACAAACACACATTACCTAGTTCAGGGGAAAAAGGTCAGCACCCCGAACTTCAGAGTTACAGAACTTACAGAACAAACAGACAGGCTTCCAAACTGTCCAACCATTATATCAATACCAAATCACAGTTACCAGAGAGGGAAGCATCAACATCTGGGTTTTCAAAGCCGGGGGGCTCTCAACAAACGGCTTCCCAGAGTCTCATCTGGTCAAATCACACAACACTTCTCAAAGTGAGCCCCCAAAGCAAAGCCTCTCCTCAGGGCTTATATAGCCTTCTCTTGGCTCAGAGAATGTAACAACCTCCTTGACCCACTGCCCAATCACAAAGTATCAAGGTATGGGCTTTCCTGAAAAACAAGCCTCCCACCACAGGCTCCAGGTGCACTTAAGCTAGGGGCAGGGAAGATCTTTAAATCTGCATTTCTATTACAGTTGGGAGGATGCTGAGTTCAAATTTGACCTCAGACATTTGGCATAATTACTAGCCGTGACTTTGGGCAAGTCAAGCAAGTCAACTGCCCTCCAAAAATGCAAAATTAAATTAAATTAATCTTGCACATGTTTTATTTCTTTCTTTTAATTTTACTTATCAGATCAATATTTTTAACTTCCAATTTTATTAATCTTTTCTTTGATTTTTCAGACTTTCTTCTTTGCATTTAGTTAGGACATTCTAATTTGTTGCTTTTCTAGTTTTCTTTTTGTTGTATGTCAATTTTTTTTTTTTTTTTGGCCTTTTGGAGGGCAGTTGGGGTTAAGTAACTTGCCCAAGGTCACACGCCTAGGTTTTTGTTTGTTTGTTTGTTTGTTTGTGTGTGAATTAAGTGTCTGAGGCCGGATCAGAACTCAGGTACTTCTGACTCCAGGGCCGACGCTCTACTCACTGTGCCACCTAGCCGCCCATGTATGTCAAATTTATTGATACATCTTTCTCTTTTCTGGTGATGAAAGTATTTAGTGATATAAATTTTATTCTAAGAATTTTTTGACACTATCCCCAAATTTGGTACATTGCCTTATTGTGATCATTTTCTTTGACAAAATTATCTATTCTCTGTTTTGTGACCTACTAATTCTTTGGGATTAAGTTGTTCAGTTTCCTTTAAATTTTGAATTCTGTAACTAAAGGCCCTTTATTGATGATAAATTTCATTGTATTTTGGTCAGTAAGGGTGTTTTTAATTAATTTCTGCTCTTCTGCATTTATTTCAGTTTTTTATATCCTAACACATGGTGAATTTTTGTGAAAGTGCAATTTTAGTGATATATATATATATATATGCACATATTTAGATCTATAAAACTCTCTATTCTCATTCAACAATAGTAAAATATTATTAAACTTTTCAAAAATTCTGTTCAGGTCTAATTTCTTTCTTATTTACATAATATTTATCTAGGTAGTTAATAATGAAAAACAAAACAAAACCAAAAACCATTTATAAGTACCTTCTAAGTGCCAGACACAGTGTTGAGCACTGGGGATACAAATACTAGTGACAACAAACATAGTATCTGCCCTCAAGGAATTTATAATCTAATGGGGGAAAGATAACACACAAAAAGAAATGGAAAAGGAATAGTTAAATATAGTTAAAGATAATCAAAGAAGTCTAATAGCAGAGTATCTGGTTACAAATGGGAAAAAGACAGTAGTCAGTCAAGTCAATGAACCTAAATAGAAGTTCTGGAAACAATGACCTTGACTTTCTAGTCAGAGGGTCCAGTCAAAGGGACATGATGAGATATAAGTACCAGGCAGATTCAGTTGTGAAGGATAATGAGACCTCCCAATGATGAGTTTCTTGGGGAAGGAAGGCATGAGGGAGAAGACCAAAAATGTCCAAAAACAGTGTAGCTGGTGGGAAAAGGGGAGACCTAAGAAATGTATATTAAAGCACCCAGCTATTAAAGTTTTTCTATCTCTCTAATTCTTAGAATTATTTAATAATTATAATATTAATGTAGTAGTTATCAATATTATAATTATACACAAATTATATATAATAAATATTAATATAACAATGATTATTAGATGATAATTATAAAAATTATTTACATAACTATCAAATTTTGTGCATGTATATTACATATTGGCATTATTCATTACCTATGGCACTTTTTATCTTAAGGTAGTTTTTTGGTTGTGTAATTTAGTCTAGTTGGATGACACAGATTCTGGACCCAGTTCCAAAGTCAGTAAGTAATATGGTGTTTTCTCAGGGATATGTAGTTACCCTCTCAAGTATTTGCTGTATCTGTGATTTGGCATATTTTTAGTTTAAAATAACTATTCTGCCAGACATAGTTGTAATAACTCAATCCACCTGTATTAGAAGATAGTATGTAAGTTGGGGCTATAACCACATTGGGGGATTTTGAGCCATTGAATGATTTGTGAAGGCCTGCGTTCTTCATTCTATTCTTAATGAGGCTACAAGGGAGGCATTAAATAAGTCTTTTGAATCATTGGTGCTCCAGTGATTGGAGATGAGATGAGCACTGGCCACTTTGTATCTTCATACTGCATACTTTTTCTTCTTGCCTTTAATCAACAGAAGAGACAGGAAAGGGGAAGACTCATCTAGCATAAATCAACATCAGCCCAGCCAATAGCAATATGAAGGACTGTGCAAAGTCACCAACCTCATTTTCTCCTCCAGAGTCATCTGGGTCCAGTGGCCAAATATAGATTAGGACAACCAGAAATGGCTCCATTTAAACCATTGCTAGAGTCCACTGCAGTTAACGCAACTATTTCCAAAAAGACTTCTGGGGGGGGAGGGTGTAGGATGGGTGGGAGGGAAAGAGTGACCCTAACCTCCAACACTGTGGCTTAAAAGAATGATAGCATAATCACTGAACTGAGTAAGCTAAATCAGAACATAGACCTTTCGGATGAGTTCAGCTCTGCTTTGGAGACCTAGTTCTTTGGACATTCATTCTCCTGACCTTTGACCATGCCAGCTATTTCTGTTTCCTTTGGAGACCAATTCTTTTGAATTGTCATTGGATATTTCTAGAGCTTGGGCATCTCTTATATGACAATAACTGACACATGGCTGAATATTTAATCTAAATATTATTTAAGAACACTTATTGTCTATAAAGAGACTTAAATTTCAGTCCATGCATCATATGTGGGAGCGTTTTCCTCTCTATCCCCTTAGGAGCTTCTATAAATTGGTTTCTCTGAGAAGTGAAAATTTCACTCCGTCAGTGGAAAACAAGTTGGAGTTTTTTTTTTCACAGTTTCATACATTATCTGCATCTGCAGCTAAATTCCAAGCTATACTTTGTAGATGATGATATTTGAAATGAGCCGACTTTGAATAATGATGACCCTATAAAAGTGGCAATAAGAAAGACTTGTTGGAGCCAATAAAAAACTCATCAGACAAAGAAGCTGAGGCAGAAGTGTGGGAATAGAGGTCTCAAGTTTTACTTTTCTCATTTCTACCCGGCTTATGTCTCCTAAATCAAAGATATAACTAATTTTGCTAATCAGAACACTATTAGCATGGGTCATATTCACAACTATGGTGAGTACATACTTGAAGAATAAATGAAGAATGAATAAGTAGATATTTTGTAGCACTGAACTGCTAGTCACATGCCCTCAGCAATAAAATAGGGGAAGAATAATAAGATCAACCAATCAAACATTTATTAAGCACTTAACTGTGTCAGGTACTGTCCTAGGTACTTGGGTTGCAAATAGGAAGACTGAAGTAGTCCTGCTACTCTCTAAGAGTTTACATTCTTAAGTATCATAGATTTAGAGCTGGAAGAGGACCCAAAAATGTCATTATTCTAGCCATCTCATTTTATAGATGAAAAACATGAGGCTCAAAAAATTAATCTCACCATCCAATGAAAGTATTAAGTAGAAGTCTTGCAGTGTTTTTTTTCTTTACAGTGTTGCTATCTTTAACTTAAACTGTTCTGATTTTGCTTACTTCATTCTGTCAGGTCATACTTACCCAGGATTCTATGTAATAATCTCCTTTGTCATTTTTAATGATGCAATAAAATTACATTACATTCACATATAATCAAACCATTTCTCAGTTATCTACAAGGAGATCTAAGGTACTCCCTTAGGTTCTTGTTGTTTTCTTATCTTGTCTTTCCTTTCCACTCCCCTTTTCAGTGTCCGGGAAGTTTGTTTTGCTTTTAGCTATTCCCTCTAGGGTATTATCCTCTTAATGACTGCCTCCCATGAACTCCCACCTACCTACACTTGTGTCCCTGTTGAGTTTGATGTATTTCTGCACCACATGGTGAATATGTTTAACTCTTTTGAATATTTCAGATAACAGTGAGGTTCATCTGATACGCTCTGTCCTTCACCCTTTTCATGCACCCCACATATGAGAAATAATGTCTTTTCTCCTTTCTACACTAGTATATTCCTTTTATACTCCCTTTATTTGTACCTTTTCACACCTTTAAAACATAATCAACCTCTCCCAAGGTTCTCTGTTCTTTAACTCACTTAGTACCCTATTAAGAACATGAAGAACATTAGATTTTCAAAGCTACAATATTTTCCTCTCTGCCTAGGTTTCTTGAGATTCTTGTATCTGCACTTTATTGCTCCTGATCAGATCTGAATTTTTTTTTTTCATTCAAAATGCTTTAATGCTTTCTATTCCATTAAAGCTCATTTTCCCTCCCTCCTATAAGATTATACTTAGCTTTGAAGGGTATGTTATTTTTGGTCTTATGCCTATATCTTTTGCCTTTTTAAATATTGTTTTCCAAGACATCCTCTCATTGTAACTACTACTAGGTCTTTTATGATCCTATCTTTTGCTTGCAATATTTATTTTTTCTTTGATATGAGAGCACTGAATTTTGGCTATGGCATTCCTGGGACTTTTCCTTTTGGGATCTCTTTCAGAAAGTGATTGATGTACTCTATTTATCTTCACTTTGCTTTTTGGTTTATATCTTACAACATTTTTTTTTGAAACATAGTATTTTTTTAAAAATAGTTTTCAGGGAGTCTGGTGATTTTAAAATTATTTCTTCTTGACTTGTTTTCCAGGTTACTTAAAAAAATTTTTTTTGCCTTTTTTTTTTTTGGAGTGGGGAAGGCAGGGCAATTGGGGTTGTGACTTGCCCAAGGTCACATGCTAGTAAGTGTTAAGTGTCTGAGGCTGGATTTGAACTCAGCTCCTCCTGACTGCAGGGCCTGTGCTCTATTCACTGCACCATCTAGCTGCCCTGACTTGCTTTTGAAATCTTAATGTTCTACTTTTTTAATCTTTTGATGTTGTTCTAATATTTCTTCATATCTCATAGAGTCATTGATTTCTGTTCAGCATATTCTAGTTTTCAGGGAGTTCCTTTCTTAAAAAAGGTTTATCACTTTTTCTTCTAAGCTTTTTACTCTCCTTCACTCCTTTTCTCTAGAGCTTTGATTTCATTTTTCATCTTATGCTTTATCTCTGCTAGGTATCCAAATATTCCTGGTGGAAAATTTATTTTTCCTTTGTTTGGTCATTGCTTGCCATTGTTATAGTTACTTTTTTCTTTTGGGGGATTTCTAGATTTGCAATAATTTTTTTTGATACTTAGTGATGTTTTCTTTGATCTGTTTATCTTTTTACATTTATCTCTTGAATTGGGGCTTTGTGCCAGGGTACATCTTTGTTACCTGCTGTATTTTTGAATGTGGTAGTTGGTCCTGCTTGTTCTCACTTGGGTTTACAGTAAACTACTTTGTGATGTTAGCCCCCTTGAATCTTTGAATTTCAGAGCACAACCTTCTATGGCATCTCAGGGCAGAGTGTTAAGGACCTCAGAGTCCCTGGATCTGAACTGGCCTGTTCTGAGCAAAGTGCACTATACAGGGTAGCACTACATTAGTCACTGCCTTTTGCTGCTTTTGCTGCGTCAGGACAAGGATCCTTGCAAGCTACATCTTTATCTGGCTGTATCTGGCTAGTCTTGGAGACTAAGCTGTCTTGGCTTTGTCTGCTGGTAGCCCTCATTCCTAGCACCTTGGCTTTGGGCTGCCCCCTTGTGCAGTTTAAGGGTGGAAGAATTCATTTGACTATAGTTTCTCTCAATGGATTTCTTGATTATTATTTTATCTGATGTGAACTTTAGGGTTTTGCTGGAGTAGGTATGTGGGAACTAGGCAATCTGCTTCCCATTCTGGCAACCATCTTGGCAGGAAGTCTTCCTATGTATATTTATATCCATGGTGATTTTGATTATGAAATAGTAAGTATAAAATTATTTTACCTAAATTGCATAGCTTTATGAATGTGGAAGAAGATGGAAAGCCAAAATAACATTATTCAGTTTCAAAGTATCATGCTTTCATGCTAATGAATATCAGGTCCTTTTTAGCAATGCATTTTTTCAATGCATGAGAAAGGCAAGCCTGCTTGGGGCTTTCACTTAATTATCAGAGGGAACAGAACCAATGTCACCATGGACATATTAAGATCAGAGTTATACATAGTGATGGTATGATGGTAACCTAATTTTTTTTTTGCTTCAAGTAATAGTGGTTGCTTTTTTTTAAATTTGGTCTGTGGAAAGGAAGACCACTTATGCAGAGCAAAAATTTGTTCCTTACCAACTCTTTTTTTTCTTTTTTTAAAGCAAGAGTGGAGATGATGGTTATGGGAAGGAAGGTAATGGTCCTGAGAGTCCTACAATTTAAAACAAAAGAATCATGGCAGTCATTAAGTAAGTCAAATTGGAAATTAAACTATGGATGAATTCAATCCTGTTTTGAATACCCACTTCCTTGAGTGTTTGTCTCATGGTTGGCCATACTAGCTAATTCACCAAGCAAGTTAACATGAGTGAACTTGGAAAATATATGCAAATTGGACAGGAATTATGCACATTATATTTGTTTATATATTTTTAAAAACCAAGGTATTGGTGTGGGGTCTCCTTCCACCTCATACAAATGGCTGTAATCTCTCCACATCTTGACTGGGGAGCTCATGAACCTTCATTCTCATAAAACTTCATCACCTGATACAATCTGAGGAACATATAATTAAGGCCCCTGCCATGTAGGCTAGGCTAATTTTTCCCTAAAACCATAGTGAAACTGTCCTTGAGATTGAATTTTCCCAGGGGAGCTAAAGCTAAGCCACTGATATAGCTTCCTGGTGGTTTTATGTACGTAATAGAGAAGTCAGAGCAGAAAGAGTCCTTAGGTCCATGCTTTTCAACATGGCCAATCTCACTTGCAAGGCCAATACAGAGTCCAGGAGGTTGCACCCAACTGAATCAATGCTCCATCTTTGAAGACTATTTTTCCATATGATCACTAATTTCCCTAGATGGTCTATGCAGTCTCATTTTGTTCCAGTCTCAAACCTAAAACAATGGATTAGATAGAATGAGACCTGATCTGCAATATACAGAGAGCATTCTTTCCATAATGACCCTCTTTGAATTTAGATAATCTGGCCCCTGAATGACACTTACATAGGCCCATATACAATCTCCTTCTAGTGATGTATTTATGTGCACATGCATATGTATTAATAGTAATATATTAACAGAATACCCAAAGGCACTTAATACAACATAGAAAGTAGCTCTGTACCTAAATCTAAATGAGAAACAGATGAGACCATCTTAGAAGGCATAAGGGAGAGGTGGGGGAAGAAGGAGGTTTGGATAGTAAAGACAAAGCTGTTTCCAAAGATAAGGGTGATCAATATCTTATTAAATTCACTTTTCACCAGGTTTTCTTGTCTTTTGATAAGAGGGGGAGGTCTTCCCATTTTCTGGGTCAGGTAATACTAGTTTCTACCCTTTGGTACAAAGATGTAGTTAGTTTTGCACTTTTGACATTTCTCCCAGGCAGGGGGTGGGGGATTGGAATGATGTGGGGAGGGAGGGAAGGAGAAAGGATTCATTTCAGAGCATGATATAGTTGAACAGATGAAACAACTTACTCATCTCTCAGTAGCCGTTTTTCTTTGTCATGCTAATTTGAGTCACAGGAAAGAACTGCACGGATGGTTCCCATGATGTCACCCCTCTCCCCAGGGTCAGCTAGGAAGCGTTCAATTGGTATAGTTGAGGCTCTGGGTGTTGGCTACTTACAAGGGCCAAACTGGGATAACTCACAGCTGGAGGTGTATGCAGTGCCCATGCTGAACTCTAAATTGAGATGGGGACCATGATCTAACTACAGACCTTCTTGGCCAAAAACAGAGCTCAGTCTTGGTTTTCAATGATTCATCTCCTTTAGAACATTTACTGAAGGGATGGAGCTGGGATATCAAGACAAGGAAAGACAATTAGGACTTTAGAGGAATCCTTTATTTTCTCTCTCTCTCTCTGCCTCTCCTACATTTCTTGACAACATGCCCTGAAAAGAAACCCGAAGTCTTAATTGACCACAACTAAGTTCAAAAATTCTAGTTTTTTTCTATTACCTCATAGAATCTTAGATTGATAACTGAAAGAAATTTTAGAAGTCACTCAGTCTAACCTTCTGATTTTCCAGATGAGGAAACTGAGGCTCAGAAAAGTGTAATGACTTACCCAATGTTACACAGCTGGTAAGAGGTATTGTATTACTCAAGGGCTTAGAAAACCTAGATAACTCCCCTTTACCACCACTAGCCAGGAGAGAGCTAGGACAAAGAACCTATAAAAATACCTTCTTATGTAGTTAATGATCTGAATTGCAAAGTACATTATCTCATTCAGGCCTCCTCCTTACTCCCCTTTCATTATGTAAACTATTAATAGGTCCTGCTTAGAAGGTAGAAACACTACTTTAGGTGGCTGCATAGTGCAAAAATGCTTCTCAGCTGTGTACTCAATACATGTGCAAACGTGTTCCAGGCTGATAGTCAACAGAAGTCAGCCCACTGCAGGAATTCCATGTATTCTTAGTTGTCACTCTTTTCCAGAAGCCTCATTAGCATCCAAGAGCCCCACCCCTTCTCTGGTACTCTTGGGTGGTGAACAACATAGAAGAAAAAGGGCTAGAGAAACCAAGCAACTTTTTTTCTTTCCACTGGGAAGGTAAATGTTTGTTGGAAGAAGCAAATTAATTGGGTCTGGGGGCAGGGAGATATGGAGAGAAACTGTGTGGGAAAGTGTTAGTTCAAGTGACCTCCCAAACTAAAGCAGACTCTTTGGCAACAAATAGTGAATAGAGTGAACTCCTTGGGGAAAGATGTTAGGGTTCCTAGGAAATTAAAGAAAAAAAAAGCTGCAGAATCTTACATAATTAGGCCATAAATAGAAAGCAACTAGGTTTTAGAAATGTCTGTAGAGAATGGACAAAAGTAATCTTGCAAAACTTCACCTCCAGGGGAACAGATCATAAATTCTCTTTAATTTACATTTTTAAAATTAAATTCCCATTAGTTTAAAGCTACTGAACAGATCAGAGCTCAACATCATCATCTCTTGTTGATACCCATGTAAATATGGTTTCAACTGAGTATAACATGCACATTCTTTAGCCATCATCAAGGGAAAATGTTATTGATATTATTGTATTATGGTATTATTCTCTCTGTTTAGCTGTGACCATTACATATAAAAAAACCATCAGCCTAATTAGCTATTAGTTATTCATTCTCTCCAAAGAGTCCACATCTTCTAAGAGGGTTGGTAAAGGAGTTACAAATTCATTCACTGCTGAAGGTTCAGCTAGTCTCTGTAGGTTGATGGTTCTTCAAGAAGTGCCAAATGATTTAATGCTGACTGATGCATGCCAGAAGAATTTCACTTGAATCATTATATTTTGGAAATAATGTCTGTGTGCAGTGTCATCCTAGGGATTGCCATCATTGTGGCCTGGATGTTACACTGGATGTTTCAGAAGCATCAGCAGAGAAGATAATCCCAGTAAGCAAAGGCCCATGGATTTCTAGTACAAACCTAGAAGGTCATGAAGGGCTGCTTACATTAGGGGACAATCCTGGTAGAAGAATTTCTGGCTTACACAAGTCCCACTTCTCAAGTATTCTGTCATTTTCATCCGCTAACTATAGTCTCTGTTCCAGTCAAACTGTCTGCAAGTTATTATCTGCATATTATTCTATCTGTTTTCTTCACATCTTTGCAACTCTGTCTGGAATACATTCCCTCTTCACTTCTGCATTTTAGACCTCTTATAGTTCCCTCCTGTCTATATTCTGACTTTCTGGACTTCAACACCATAACTTCAATATTCCAATCTTACCCTGGAAGCTCCCTGAGGGTCAGGGGCCTCATCAACTTGAAACATCCATCAGTAATCTTAGCCCCCTTCTCCCATTGGTGAGTTCCTCTTGAGAGCTCCATTTTGGGGGCTGTGATTCAGACTCTCTGGCTTTCTATGTTTTCTTTTCTACCTTTTCTCCCCTTTTTAGCTTTCTTTTGTGGGTTGTCTACCCTCATTAGAATGTAAGCTCTTTGAGGGCAGTATTATCTTTCTTCTTGTCTCCAGTATTTAGCATGGTGCCTGGCATACAGTAAGCACTTAATAAATGTTTCTTTCCTTTCTCTGCCTTGCCTAAGAACAGCCAGAAAGCCTTTCTTAATTCTTGTAGTTGTTACTTTTCACTACCTCTTGTATTAATCTATACATTATTATTTACATTATGTACAATTACATTATTTATAATAATTTACCTTATTTACAAGGACCGAAACAAGTGTTTATGGGCCTACTATGTGCTTGGCACTTTGCTAATCACTTTACAAATATCATCATCTCTGATCATCTTGACAGTCCTCTGTGGTAGGTGCTAGTATTATCCCTATTTTACAGTTGAGGAGACTGAGTCAGAGGGAGTTTAAGCTACTTACTCTAAGTCAAGTGCTTTATATCACTTTTTGAAGGACTGGTTTCTAGTATCTGAGTAAGTATCTGAGGCTGTAAGTATCTGAGGCTGATTTTGAACTCAGGTGCTCCTGTAAGTATCTGATTTTGAACTCAGGTGCTCCTGTCTCCAGGCCCAGTCACTACCTACTTGCTACCTTACCTGCTTCTAAACTTACACGGATACAAGTTGGATCCATCTTCACCCTGCTCAGTAGAATGTAAACTCCTTGCTAAGTGGAAAATTGGGAAAAAATTTTTACAACCAATGTTTCTGATAAAGGCCTCATTTCTAAAATACACAGAGAACTGAGTCAAATTTATAAGAATACAAGAGTGATTCCCCAATTGATAAATCATCAAAGGATATGACCAGGTAGTTTTCAGAGGAAGAAATTAAAGATATCTATAAGCATATGAAAAAATGCTCTAAATCACTTTGATTAGAGAAATGCAAATCAAAACTACTCTGAGCTACCACATCTCACTGGTCAGATTGCCTAAGATGACAAAACAGGAAATTGATAAATACTGGAGAAGATGTGGGAAAATTGGAACACTAATGCATTGTTGGTGGAGTTGTGAACTGATCCAGACATTCTGGGGAGCAGTTTGGAACTATGCCCAAAGGCCTATAAAAATGTGCATACCCTTTGGCCCAGCAATAACACTTCTAGAACTGTATTCCAAAGAGATCTCACAAATGGGAAAAGGACCCTATATGTACAAAAATATTTATAGCAGCTGTTTTTGTGGTGGCAAAGAATTGGAAATGACAGGAAAGCCCATCAATTGGGGAATGGCTGAACAAGTTGTGGTATATAAATGTATTGGAATACTATTGTGTTATAAGAAATGAGGAGCAGACAAACTTCGTAGTAACCTGTAGGGAGACTTAAACTGATGCTGAGTGAGGAGAGCAAAACCAGGAAATCTTTGTACACAATTACAGACACAACGTATGTGTAATAACCAACTCTGATAGACTGGGCGCCTCTCAGCAATGCAAGGTTCTAAGACAACTCCAAAGGACTCATGATGGAAAGGGATATCCACATCCAAAGAAAGAACTACAGAGTCTGAATGCAGATTGAAGCAAACTACTTGCTCTCTCTCTCTCTCTCTCTTTGTTTTGTTTTGTTCCTTCTTTCTCATTGTTCATTCCATTGGTTATAATCCTTTACAACTTGACTAATGTTTAGTGTGAAGGTATTTGTAGCACCTGTATTGGATTGCATGACACCATGGGGAAGAAAAGGGGGAAGTGGGGAGGAGAGGGAAGGGGAGAAAATGTGGAACTCAAGGGATTGTGGAACTGAATGTTGTAAACTAAAAATAAATAAGTAAATTAAAAAAAAAGAATGTAAAGTCCTTGAAGTCGTTTTGTGTTTGCTTTGGTATACCTAGCCTCAAGAAGAGCACAATACCTTGCACATTGTAGGAATTGGGTAGATGTTTGTAGATAGAACTATGGATATATGTTGATGTGAATGTATGTTGAATCAGGTTGGACAGAGGCAACTAGGAGGTGTAGTGGATAGAGTTCTGGACCTGAAGTCAAGAAGACCTGAGTTCAAATCTAATATTAGACACTTAGACCCTGTTGGGTGACCCTGGGCAAATCCTTCTGTCTGACTCAATTTCCTCATCGATAAGATGGGGGTCATAATAACACCTACTTACCAGTATTGTTGTGAGTAAAAATAAAATGAGATGCTATTTGTAAAGCCCTTGAAGAACCTTAAAGCACTATAGAAATGTTAGTGATTAGCTGTTATTTGTTATCTTTGCATTGTTCCCCACATCCGAGCTATCCTTTATCCTCTTCTCCAGCAGTCCAGCTCCTTATTCTTTAAGGTTCACCTCAATGAAGCCTTTGCTGACTATTGTAGCCCACATGGAAGGACCCTATCCGCTGTCATCTGTACCACTTAATCTAGCACCTGATTCCATCCTGCCTTGCATTGTTCTCTGGCTGCTGCCCTCAGACAGCTGACCTCTCCAAACTAAAGAGTAAATTCCTTGAAAGAAAGGGCTGCACCTTCCCCTGCTGTCATATTTCTTACAATGCCTAGGAAGGCACAGAGGCTACCCCATGTATATTTACTGACTTGCCATGAACTCCAGCCAGAGGCAGTGAGATGAAAAGAGTGTGCTGACACAAGTAATACTGGGTTTGGAGATGGAGTTGGAAGATTAAATTATGTGGTGGACTTGGAAGGTGTAGCCTTTCTCCATAAAATGGAAAAGATGAATGGCTTGCTGGAATGATTTTTAAACAGCTGGCTTTTTCTCCACTGACCTTTGCTAACCTGTTTTCATGTTCTGACAGGCAGAAGGCAGAGTATGTTTTACATGTGGAGCTAAGAGTTGGAGGACCTGATTGCTTATAGGAAGTCACCCACTTTGGGGAGGATGTCTGTGCCTCATCACAAGACTAGGGGACAGCTCGCCAGAGACGTAGCCACATTTAGCCCAATGTTCTTGTGGTTCTGCCTTTTCATTTGCTTCCAAATTGTTTGGCACTCTTCTTGGACATCTAATTTTAGAAAGGTCATGCCTGACTCACAAATGAACCATTGGATGGCTTTTGTTTAGTGTGATCCTAAGAACTTAGCCATATATGAAACATATCCTCTATATTTATGAAGGGGATACCTATGTATAATACTTTGAAGCCTGGCTCTGGATGACTGGTCCCTCTCTCCTTTCTTCCTCTTGTAGGATAATGGTCAGTTTTTCAGGGCAGATGACACTGGTATGGGGTAAAAAACCAAGTGCCCAGGGGGAAACCTGCCTCATAGGTCTCCTATTCAAAGCACTTACCAGGGTGCCCCAGGAACTGTGAAAGTAGTACAGCCTGCCCTATATAGCCATATACATGATATCTAATAAACCTGCTAATGAGTCCTTCTCCACAGAGTGTGTGCTACTAACCTTGGCCTCATTTATCATGCTTTGGCTGGCATACTGGAAGATGAAGGATGAAGTAGCTAACACCATCTTATTTGAAATGGACGCCTTGCTTTCTCTCTGGATAGCTGTTTGTTTTATTAGCTAATGACTAGATTCTGCTATATTCTTAATCCAAGGCCTAGGTTATGAGTATGGCGAGTAACTAGCATATAGAATCACTATTCTACAGGCTCTCAGCAGAGACATACAATATCATTTTCAAATTCTAAGCATCCTCTTGTTCATTTTTTTTTCAAATATTTTTGAAAAAAAGACTTTCTTCTAATTGGCTCCCTCCAGGTTTCAGGTCTTGTATGTTATATGATGTTTTCTTTTGGTGGGCATCAGGAGATCTGAAATGGGTACCTCTGACTGATGGGTGGGGTGGGAGGATCTGGCAATACATTTTTTTTTCTCTTAAGTTTTGTCTCTTACCTCAACTCTGCCTGTGTTTGGAGGGTTTGATTTTTTTAAAACTGTTTTGTAGTGTTGGGTTCTGTATTTCCCATTCAGTTTTAATTCCTGTTTGAATGCCAATTGCACCTCCCACCAGCCACCTTAAACCAACTCTATGTGTTGTGGAAGAAAAATAAGAGATGAGGTGGGGAGAAGGCACAGTAGACACAGTATAGCATAATACAATATAGACTCATGTAAATAATACTTACCCAGCAGAGTCCTAATAAACCAGCTTTATGCATGTCTGGTCCACTAGAAGTAAACACCCATTCAGACAACGGAACAGAGTTATTTTTAGAGACCCAGATTCAGATGTTCCTATAGTCTAAACAACTATGAGAAGACTGCCAAAATCTCGCCATTAATCATAGTGAGCTGGTCCTTTTTTTAAATTGGACACGCTGAAGCAAATGGGAGAGAGGGTACAAGTAGCAAGGTGGGGGGGTGTCATCATTTCAAAATATATGTTTCAACCAGAGATTTAGGGCTCATACTTATGGATCTCAGTCATAACTAAAAGCGTAATCATAGTATTTTCTTTAAAGTGCTATTATTAAAAGGGACAGGGAAGGCATTTTGTCTGCCTGCTAATTTTTTTTGTTTGTTTGTTTAGAGGACTATGGGAAGGAAGTGAGAAAAGCTCTAAATTTCCCTTCCATAATACAAGGCAAAACTTCACCGGGAGGGGTGCATATTAATGCTGTATTGTGCACCCCCCACAACTGCTCCCCATCCCTTCTCCAAATACACATAAATTTTGTACTCTAGAGCTGTAAATGGAGAGAGAGGAAGTGTGAGTTCAGGACTGTTTGCTTGAGTGGAATTGTAAAGGAAAAAGGCAGCATTTCAGTGGCCAGAGAGCAGATACAGTTAGAACTGAATGATAGAGTGGAAAATAGCCTTAGATTTGAAGTCCAAAGATCTGGGTTCAAAGCCAACACACATCATTTAGTACCTGTGTGACTTTGGGCAAGTCACCTTTTTTTTAACTCTATTTTCCTTCTGTAAAACTGAGAGTGTTGGGCCGGATGGCTATTGAGGACCTTTTTATCTCTGTGATGTTATGGTCCCATAGAGTGAGGACGATTGGACTAGTAGGTCTATGAGGGCCCTTCTGAGTCTAAATCCATAAAATTTGGGTATGATTTCATTGGGGACTCAGACCTCAAAGTAGGATGAAAAGCAGAAAAAGCATCCTCCATCCTTTCACTGATAAACTGTAGGGGTGTGTGTGTGTGTGTGTGTGTGTGTGTGTGTGTGTGTGTGTGTGTGTGTGTGTGTATGTGTATGTGTAGAAAACTTATCTTGGTTCTTGGAAAGGAATTGCCTCACAATTACTGCTATTATCACTTTTGGTCTCTCCTTTCCCAGAGCCAGCAGGCACTGTTTTCATTGATTGAATGCAGAAGTGGCTTGAAACTCTTTTTTTTTCCCTTGACTAGTACGTCTTTTAGGTATGTGTTATATCGCAAGTGGGAATAGTTGTCCAACTGCAGTGGGGTTAGCCTGTCATTAGTCAGACAGGACCTGCCAAAGCATAAGGAAAAGCTTAATTTAGGGTTTAGCAAGAGGATGAATTTAATAATAAAATAAGCACTCTTATTGAGTCTAAAAACTGAGAGACTGTTTCATTAAGGAAGCAGCGGGGGGGAAGCGGAAGGAATGCTGGATTTGGAGCAGGAACACCCAGATCTTGGCTAGCTACCATCTGCGTGAACTGGGGCATGTCATTTTGCTTCCTGGGCCTCAGTTTACTCATCTGTTAAGATGACAGAGTTGGACTAAATGATGCAGCTCTATAATCCTATGATCTTTGAATGTTTCTTTTTTTTTCTTTCTCTTTTTTTTTTTTTTAAGAAAAAAAACTCTAGAATTTCTCTTGGGAGTAGGTTTTTGCTTTTCAACTGGTAGATGGACCAGGCAGACCACAAGAGGGCAGGTATTTTCACTTGGCTGTCACATACAGAAATAATATGATTTAGTGTGTTCTGGACTGGGAGTCATGAGACCTGGTTTCTAGAACTGTGCGACCTGTCAGTCAATAAAAATTTATTAAGAATACTGATAACATTTTCATATATATGTTAAACCCAAACTATGTGCCAAGTACTATGTTAAGTGCTAGAGATATGAAGAAAGGCAAAAAGACAGTCCAATCTAGCAAAAATCAATCTATCAATAAATCAATCAATAAACATTTATTAAGTACCTACTGCATACCAGTTACTGTGCCTCTGGAAGCAGAGGGCCTGAGTTAAATGTTGTCTATAATGTTTACTAATTATGAGACCTTGGACCAGTCATTCATCTCTGATTTTTAAGTTTTCACATCTTTAAATTGAGTAATTCTCTTAAGTCCCTTCCAGGTCTAAATTTATCATCTAAGTTATTTAACATCTCTCTGAGTCAGTTTCCTCATTTCTAGAATGAGTTACTTTTTGCCACTTTTATTACTTTCACTGCCTATCTGATGAGGAAAGCTTCTGGTAAACAATCCAGTCCTGATAGGTGACTAGCAAGAGGAAAATGGAGTATCAGTAGTGATATTACTCAGTATTTGCAAAAGTAGGACTCTTTCCCTCTTTTTCCTTTCTCCTGCGTCACCTTTCCAACAACCAAAGATGTGTGTGGCTGGAGGCTGTGGTCAGGGAATGGACTCGTTTTGGAGCTACAAGGAGACTTAGCAGTCATTTAATGCAGTCCTTCATTTTACAGGGGATGCCATTTCCTGCCTGGCCATTTTCTCTCCTCTTTCCGCCCCACAATTTTAGATCCTGAGGGTGTACCTTCGCTAGTTCTTTGCATTGTGTTCATCTTTACCTTTCTTCTTGTCCATGCTTGACCTGTCTGCCCTGGAGAAGGGAACTCTCAGAGCCCCTCCCCTGGTAGGTCTTTTCCCTGTAAAGGATCAGACAAGGTATGGTGTTGCCAGTGCAAGCATGGTCCAGCCCTTCCCTCCTATGAATGCTTGTTGGAATACACTTTCACCTGTTCCTGAAAAATATACATTTTCCCTGCAGTGAGAAACCCAGGATCCCCTAACTTAGGAAGTTTTCTTTTAAATACAGAGCATTAACTCTGTGGTTTAAAAGAGTTGAATTTCAGTGTAGCAAATGAAACAGCAGCTTTGTGTTAAAAAAAAAAATTCAGCTGGTAGATTACATATGTAAAACAGTGGTTATTTGAGGAAATAACAGGGAATAGAAGGAAGGAATCAGGGGCGGAGTTGAATTTAATTAGAGGAGGGCTTTCTTTTTTTAACCTCATAGATTTTATCTGCCTGGCAGCAGCTGCCTAGTATTTGAGATGTACAAGGTTTTCACTAATTATGAATATTTGACATAGCAAAAATAAGGATCGATACTTTTACATTTCAAGGTCAATGTTTCTTACTGTAAGGAGCCAGAATAACAGAATGAGAAAACTCAGGTCTCTGTTATGTTACAGTAAAATCTTGCAATAATTATTATTTGGGTACAAGACTAACATCTGTGTTATTGGGTTTCAATTCAATAGCTAGCATTTATAAAGCTCTTTAGGTTTGCAAAACAGTTTACAAATATCTCACTGATTCCTCACAATAACCCTGTGATATTATTATTCCCATTTTACTTATGAGGAAACTGAGACAGACCAACATTAAGTGACTTTCCTATGGTGACACAGTTGGTAAGTCTGTGAGGATGGAATTGAACTCAATTCTTCCCAGACTTCATGTTCAGTGCTATATCTTTCCTGCCACCAGCTTCCATTAGAATGACAGAATTGTACTTATGCATCATCATAGACTGTAATACCTCACTTATCTAGTGGTAAGCTTTCTGGCAACCTAAGCCACTTGGAACATAGTCCTGAGCCAAGAAGTATAGAGTTTTAAAAAACATCATAGGGTCATTGATCATATTAGAAATGATTTCTCCATCCTCAGATTTCTCATAGCACTTTGTTTCAAGTTCATTGAAATTTTACTATATGTGTGTATATTACTCTCAAATAATATGTTCTGAAGGCCATACCTATACATTAGTAATCCCTATAAGCTTCTAAACTCTTTGAAGGCAGTTTCTGTGTCTTATTTCAACTTGATATGTTCTCAGTACCTGGTGCAATGCCTTGAACATAGTGTGCAGTGAACATTTGTCAAATTCAATGTAATTGTCAGTGGTTGAGTCTTTAGAAAGGATTAGTGTATAGTTCTCAGGGAGTGTTCATCCAAAAACACAACCATCTCCTGGTCTGTGTGTCAATGGTATCTCTTTTTGGAATCCATTGGTCTTATGGAATTGAAATACTAGCCTTTGAAGTGAACATGAGTGTGGTCTTTGTTTAGGGAATAGCCACAATTAGAAAGTCATCTGCCATTGGATTGGAATTAGCCCATAGCAACTCTTTATGAGGAGGGTGTTTTGAAATGGAATGGGTGAGGGGAAGAAGAAAATAAGAGTAAAAATAAAATCAATAAGCAAATGAGCAAATGCAGGCAAGATTAACAGAGGAAGGTCTCACAGGAGCACACAGACAGACTGAAGTCATTTTCCCTCTTTTTTTTTTGGAGGGAATTGGGGTTAAGTAACTTGCCCGAGGTCACACGGGTAGGTTGTGTGTGTGTGTGTGTGTGTGTGTGTGTGTGTGTGTGTGTGCATTAAGTGTCTGAGGCAGGATCCGAACTCAGGTCCTTCTGACTCCAGGGCTGACACTCTACTCACTGTGCCACCTAGCCGCCCCGAAGTCATTTTCTCTTACTGGACAATATATTGTTTTTCTTCTAATTTCTTCAAACTTCCCAATGGTGGAGAGGTGAAGCCATCCTTACAAAATGGATTTGGTATCCAGGCTTTCCCATTTATAATCTATTCTCCAAATAACTGCCAAAATGATCTTCCTAAAGCCCAGATCTGACCAGGTCACTCAGTAAGTTTCAAAGGCTCTCCACTGCAACTAGATAGAGTGCCAGACCTGGATTTGGGAAGACTTCTTCTGAGTTGAAATCTTGCCTCAGATGCTTACTGGCAATGTGACCCTGGGCAAGTCACTTAACCCTGTTTGCCTCAGTTTTCTCATTGGTAAAATGATCTGGAGAAGGAAATGGCAAACCACTCCAATTACTCTGCCAAGAAAATCCCAGATGTGGTCACAAAGAGCTGGACACAACTGAAAATGACTGGCAGCAACAATTATCCTTGGGATTAAAGACAAAAATCTTCATTTGATTTCAAGCCCTTTGCAGTCTGGCTCCATCCTGTCTTTCCAGGCTGATTACATTTTACTTTCCATTTCATAGTCTATGCTACAGCCAGTGTGACCCACTTCTGTCTCCTCTTATATGATATTCCATCCTGCCCCTTCACTTTCTTTCCTTACCTTGCCCTCTTGGATTCAAGACTCAACCATCTCCTTGAAGAAGTCTTTCCTGATTTTCCCAGTTGTTTGTGCTCTGTCCCACCTCTTATCACTTTATTTATTTTCCCAAATATTTCCTATTCATCCTTATCTAAGGAACACATTTTATCCACCAATAGAATGTAAGCTTCTTGAGGGCAGGACTATCTTTTTTTTTTTTTTTGCCAGTATCCCCAGCATTTAATACTATGTCTGCCAAATACTAGTTACTTAGTAAATGCTTGTTGATTGATAGATTGTGTGGTTGATTGAATTAACTGTCCCTGTGTCTCAAATTGTATAGCTAGTGCAAAGTCTAGATAACTAGGTCCATGCCTCTGAATAATCCTGCTTCCTCTTCCAAATATTTATGCTCATTAAATATGATCTGGAAATTGTCACATATTTTTAGTGATAGATTAAAGTTGTTTAATGTCTTTCTATTTTTAAAGTCTTTATAAGAAAGATCCAGACTATAAGCTCTATGAGGTTGAGATTTGTGACTTAAATAAACTGTTTCCCCAATGCCTACTTCAGTGTTCTGAACACAGTACCTGGTTAATAAATCTTTGTTGCATTTAATTAAATAGTGATGCCTTATTTTCCATCTCTTCCTGAAGCTCCTCTTTTTGGCAAATGCCTTTCTTGCTGTTGAAAAATCTTAAAATACAAAAAGAATCCCAGGTAGAGTATTGTAAAGTGGGAGGTCACAACTCTGACTCATGCTGCACACTTATCAGGAATGTTAGCAGGACCCATTTGAGCTACCATTCAGAATGAAAGGGCATGGAGTTTCTTTGTATAATAGAGGCATCACTGTGGGATGTGATTACAGTTACTGCTTAACATTCACATTGTATTGTACTATACTTTTAATCCTTGGTTTTTGTTTTTTTTTTTTGCTTAAGGTTGTGCTTAGTGTTTCTGATTTCTAATTTTGTCTCCCACACATTTATTGGTTATTTGAGTAATATTCAGGATGAGTTGAAGTAAAATGACAGTGGAAAAAATAAACAGTAGTAACCTAGGACTGGGAAGGTTTGGTATAACAGTAAATAATGTTCCTTAATTGCTTCTTAGGGGATTTAAATTTAGATATAGTTGTAATTAGTAAGATCTGATAGAAAGGTCCAGGTCCTCATTATAACTCATTATATACTAAATTTCTACGAGAGTTTTGGTTTTATCTTTCACCTCAGTTTCCTCATCCATAAAATAAAAGGATTAGTGGCCACTAAAATCAGATACATATTACACTGGGGGTGCACAGGATGGTCCACTGGGATGTGGGAAGACAATATTAGAACTTCCATTTTGATTACTTTTTAAAAGAGAAATAAACTAAGATTTACAAATAGTTACCATGTTGTTGGACAAAGGTGCCCTCAGTCAGTCTTTTTCAGATTCAGTTCATATCATATATGGTACTTAAATCATACTGAGGGAGTTCTGCAGAGTGGAGAGGTTGACATCAGACCCTTTTGTCATTCACTTCTTTTTAGTCTGTTGCTGTGTTTACATGTGCCCTGTTAAATGGTCTTAAAAGTTGTATTAGCTAGTTTAGGGGTATGGACCCTGCAGCCTCAAGGCCACATGTGGCCTTCTAGGTCCTTGGGTGTGGCCTTTTGACTACTAAATCCAAGTTTTACAGAACAAATCCTTTTATTAAGTGGATTTGTTTTGTGAAGTCTGGATTCTGTCAAAGGGCCACACTTGAGGACCTAGAGGGCCATATATGGCCTTGAGGATACAGGTTCCGCACCACTGTTCTAGTTTTAAGCAAACTAATCATCACAAAATGGACTAGGGGTCTGAGGAAAATCCTGCAAAGACAAAACAAAACAAACCCAACCATGGATTGAAGGTACTACTAATAATGTGAATCCAAGAAAACAAGAAAATGGCCAACACTTTTCCTGTGCCCTCATAAGTGTTAGTTACAGGTATAGTAAAAACAAAGGTGATCTAAACAGAGCTTAGAAGTTGGCCTCTCCAAATTGAAATGATCAAGATAATTTGATAAATGGATTTTTATCTACTGTCATCAGTGATGAGCCTTAACCTATATGCGTATTGAATCTTGAGAAATTAGCTAGTGATAATAATAAGCTATAATGATTAGTGAGGCATTAAAAAAACTAAGCTTTTGTTCTCAAAAGTGATGTGTCAGCTGCAAAAATTCCCATATTTCTGTGCTTTAAAAACTTGGGAAAAGAATTTTCTAAATGAAATTATCCCTAAACACTAGTTTCTGTGGGTTTTATTTATTTTTATTTATTTGTTTTGCTTTTTGGAAGGCAATTGGGGTTAAGTAACTTGCCCAAGGCCACACAGCTAGGTTTTATTTGTTTGTGCATTAAGTGTCTGAGGCCAGATCCGAACTCAGGTCCTTCTGACTCCAGGGTTGACACTCTACTCACTGCGCCACCTAGCCACCCCTTCTGTGGGTTTTAAACTCACTTAACATATATATATATTATATATATATATATATATATAATATGTATATATGTATATATATTAGAGAGAAAGAATATGTGCATGTATCTGTCTTCCCCAATGTCAACCAATTGTTCTTATAAATCAGTCAAAAGGCACTGTGCGTATATGTGTGTACATACATATATACACACATAATCATATATGAATATATTATATATTATTATATTATATACTTGTACAATGCCTTCTGACTACAAGAACAATTAATTGGCATCGGGGTAGATGAAAATTTATTAGCTGAATTTCATTAAAACATTTGATAAATGGGTTTGGAAAAATGGATAGATTGATTTAATAAGTACAGACAATCATTCACTTCTGTTTGTCTCTACATATCTTTATGAGTGATCTTTTTCAGCTCTTGACAGTAATTAAGACCAGGTACAAGAATAAACTGAACTTAGAAACAGACCACTGAATTTTTAAAAACAGTGAAACATATTCAGTCACATTGTCAAAGAGGTTTTTGTACCATTGATACATAAAAAAATCATTTAAATATTTATTTCACATTGGTTCTATCCTTTTAATGTTTTTGTATATTTTTATAATACACACAAGTTATTAGTACAGGTTTATAATTTACAAATACAAATACATTGGCTTTCTTACTCATTTTTTATTAGTGGGGTATGTGGTTTTTAAAAAGTGAAGACAACTAAACAGGATATCCCTGAGATTCCTTCCAGGTACAAGTCTATGACTCTATTAATAAATGAATCAACACATTTTTGAAGGAACTGAATTATATCAAATGGCATTTTTTTTTTTTTTTAAGCAATTGGGGTTAAGTAACTTGCTCAAGGTTACACGGCTAGTCATTTGATTTATGCGTGGGTGCTCATTTTCTGAGGCCGGATCTGATCTCGGGTCATCCAAACTCCGAGGCCGGCGCTCTTACTCACTGCGCCACCTAGCCGCCCCTAAGGGCAATTGGGGTTAAGTAACTTGCCCAAGGTTACACGGCTAGGTTTTTGTTTGTGCGGATCAGGTGTCGGAGGCCGGCTCCGAACTCAGGTCCTTCTGATTCCAGGGCCGGCGCTCTATTCACTGCGCCACCTAGCCGCCCCAAGAAGAGTTCAGTATTTTTTTTTTTTTTGGAGGGCAATTGGGGTTAAGTAACTTGCCCAAGGTCACATGGCTAGGTTTTTGTTTGTGTGTGAGTTAAGTGTCTGAGGCCGGATCCGAACTCAGGTCCTTCTGACTCCAGGGCCAGCGCCCTACTCTCTGCTCCACCTAGCCGCCCCGAAATGGCATTTTCTTTATGAAGTTAAATAAAAAGAAATTGTAGCTAAAAGGAAGGATAGTTTATTGGTCCTCCTTGGAGAGAACCAAATCAATCAACCAACAAGCATTTACTGAACACCTGTTAAATGTCAGGCACTGGGTTAGGCCCTGGGAATACAATTATAATAAATGGAATAATCCCTCCTTGTAAGGAGCTTATATTTGAATGGGAGAGACAACATAGATGTGTATACAGAATAAGGAAAAAGAAAACATATTTAAATAATTACAAAAGTAATTCAATTCAAGGTAGTTTGGGAGTTGACACACTAGTTGTTGGAGGTGGGGGTAGAGATCAAGAAAGTCACCTTGTAGAAGATGGTGCTTGAGCTCTATCTTGAAGGAAGAGGGGATTCTCTGAGGCAGAAATAAGGAAGGAGTACTTTTCAGCATGAGGGATGGCCAGTACTAAGGCAAAAAGATAGGAGATGGTATCTCAGGTGTGAAGAATACAGAGCTGGCCAGTTTGGTTGAATTGTAGAGCATGGGAGGGGCCGTAATGCCCAATGAGGCTAGAAAAAAAGTTAGGTCTATGTTGTGAAGGACTTTAAAAGTGAAACAGAGAAGTTTATATTTTATCCTAGTGGTAATAGGGAGCCACTAGAGTTAATTTAGTAATAAAGTAATGATTTTGGTAGCTGTGTGTCAGATGTATTGAAATAGGGAGAAAGCAGGGAGACCAATTGGAACGTCAATACAGATATTGAGATGAGAGGTAATGAGTATTCACATGTGAATAGAGATATTGGAGATGTCAGATATCTGGCAACTGATTGGATATGTGGGATGAGAGATATTGGGAAGTTGAGAATGTCAAGGTTATAAACCTGGAAGACTGTATTCTTCTGTAGGACTCCTGTGACAAGTTTCCTGTCAGTGTGGCCATGGTACTGGCATTTCCCAAGGCCAACAGCTCTGGCCCACAGACGACCAATTTGGTAGGAGAGAGAGAAAAAACTGGAGATTCCCTTAGCTTTGGGGCCAGACTATCTCTATACTATTCATGCTTGTTTCTCCCCAGAAATCTTCCCCCCCCCACCCCCCCGCAAGGCATCTTCTCTAGCAAAGGTGTCAAAAGGTAGTCTCATGTCTAGGTTATAAAAGTCCCAACATGCACTGTGTTAAGCATCTTCCTTAGAATTAGTCACCTGAGGCTGTAAGAGCTGTTCTCAACTGTTGGTACTTTCCAGGTGTGAAGAATATATGAGGATGTTAAGGGAAAGACAAAGCTGGCCAGTAAGTATTCCATCTGTCCTGGAATCTTGCCAGCAATGGGCCACAAGCCTGCCAGTATCTAGTTTCTGAAAGCTGTCTTTGCCTTTTTAATACTGGGACAGCAGCATTTTCCCATTTCCATTATATTGGCATCTCTGTCAACTGGACCAATCTCCAGGCTGGATAGGATAACAAAAAGTTGTTCAAGAGGAAAATGAAGTCCAGTAAAGCATTGAGCGCCTCTAAATAAGTTAAATTCTTTAGGAGGAAATGAATTACACCATTCTGCAGAGTTGCTGAAAAAGTTATTGGTAGGGGTTTAGTCACCACAATTACAAAAAATTAGCATTTGTGAGTCCTGAGAGTCAGAAAATCTGGGTTCAAGTCCAAACTGCACCACTTAGTAGCTGTGTTACTTGGAACAGATCACCTGACCTCACTGAGCTCCATTTTTAAAGTTAGAATAATAATACTTATAATTATATATATATATACATATAAAATTAAATAATAATACTTATAACCTACTTCACAGGGTTATAGTCAAGTCCAAATAATAAGTTAAATTTATATAACATTTAAAATTTTTCTGGAGCACTTTCCCTATATATAGCACCCATAAAAGGTAGGCATTTCAAATATTGTCCTCAAATTTGACAAGAACTTGAGATCAGAGAGGTTAATTGAATTCCTTAATGTCACACAGCTAATAGATGGCAGAACTAGTATTCAAGCCCAGATTTTCTAAAAAATATATATGTTTTAAATATACACAAATTATATATAATATATATCTATGAATATAAATATATATTATTGTATATTTATATACATATATCTATACTACATTATATTAATATAATATAGTATATTTATATATACATATATTTCTAAAAATATATTTTTCTAAAAAATGCCATATATGGTACTCTTTCCACTATACTGAGTTACCTCAATTTTAATGTATGTATCTTATTGTTCAGTCATTTCAGTCATGTCAGACTCTTTGCTTCCCCACTTGGAGTTTTCTTGGCAGAGAGACTAGAGCATTTGCCAGTTCCTTCTCCAACTCATTTTATAGATGAGGAAACTGAGGCCCAGAGAAGTTAAGGTACTTGTCCAAGATCACACAGCCAATGTCTGAGGTCAAATTTGAATTCATGTTTTTCTGTCTCTAGGGCCAGCACTCTAGCCACTGCACCACCTGACTGCATTTGACAAATTCCTTTTTTTTGGTTAATAATGTTAATACTGTAGTATCTTCCCAAGCAACAAGGCTCTTTTCTCTATGGTAAAAGGAGTCTTCCTGCTTCATTTAGCTCCTGTCTTGGTCTGGGAAACAGAACAGGAATTCAAGTCCCAGCCCTGAGAATTCCTGCAACTCCACTGGCCATACCTGTTGTACTTAATAGGTCTCTAAGCTAGCCACAGTTTGTTAGTCTGGATGGGGTCTAGTAACATTGCAATGGAAGCTGATGAAAGGGAAATATCCCAAAAGCATGATTTAACATTTTTTTTTTGGTGGCACATGCATTGTAACCTTGTGCCAGAAGTTTTGTATGAAATAAAAAGAAAATTGAGACAAGTGAGATATAAAGATATAAGAACAAGCAGATGTACACTTTCACACATCAACTAATGCACGGAGAAACGAAGGAGTGTTCTCCCAATTCCTTCCCCTCCTTTAATGTTTAAATAGTAGTTTGATCAGAAAACATAAGTTAGCTTGTGGTAAAAAAAAAATGCTACTCTCTGTAGCATCCTGCTGGGCACAAGAAGGTCCATGATTTCATTAGTGATTATACTTGCCAAATTTTTCTCTTTTCTTCTAACAGACTTTGTAGCAGTGGGCAAATGAAGAGATGCTGAATTTAATGTTCTCATTAAAATGGTAAAGAGGCTTTATTCCTGTAAGACTAAGGCTATAATTACTTTATCTTTGTAAACTCAGAAAATTTGCTAGGACCTCTTGTGGCAGTATTCTTCTAATTTTCTTTGTTAGGAAGGACTTTGTGGATGGATTGAACGGATCAGGTACAGAACTGTGTTCCCCTGAGTAGTATCTTTGAATTACAGACTCATGAAATCTTAGCTTTGGAGAGGACAAAAGCATCCAGTCCAAACTCTCCCCGATAAATGGTATTCTTTCATGATGTGCCTGAAAAATATCCATCAAGATTCTGTGATACGATAGAAATAGTATTGGTCTTTGAGTAAGAAAACCTGAATTTAAGTCCCTAGTCTGACACTTCAGAGCTGGAAAGTCTAAATATGCCTCAGTTTTGTCAGTTCTAAGATGGGGATAATGCTGTTTGTACTAGCTACCTCACAGGGTCATTGTGAGCATGTAACCCTTAAAACACTATGGAACTGTAAGCTATTATTAAATATGAACAACCTTCCTTGGAGACCTTGGAAGGATTGTGTTGCAGTGAAGAGAGAGCTGGCCTTGGTGGCAGGAAATACTTGCTTCAAGTCTGACTTCTGTCTCTTATCTTGGGGCGAGTTCTTTACCCTTTTGATGTTCTAGGAAATTCTGCAAGACTGTAAGTTATAGAGTAGTTGTCAATTTGCATTTGGTAGAGGGATTTTCCTTAGAAGGCACTGATAAAAACACAGGTCCTGATCCCTTCATCTTGAAACATCCTGTTTGACTTTTTTGGGACAAGTTTTGTCCACCCCTTATATTGATCATAAGACCTATTCCCTGTAATTTCTACCTATTGGTCCTACTTCTGTTTTCTAGGACCAAGCAAAATCAATCAAATCTCTCACTGATATGTCAACGTTTACTATATGTTAAATTAGTGATTAACTCTAAAAGATATAGAAGGTAGTGGCCCCTACCCCCTGCTCTGTTGTAGAGATGAGAAACAAAACATTGCCTATGTTTTCAGACTTTTTCAATACGTTGATCAATTTGCTAATTTCATTTTTCTTTTTTTCTTTTTTTAAGATAGTCTTTTATTTTATTTTATTTTTTGCTTTTTTTGAGGGCAGTTGGGGTTAAGTGACTTGCCCAAAATCACTCAGCTAGTGTGTCAAGTGTCTGAAGCTGGATTTGAACTCAGGTTCTCCTGACTCCAGGGCTGGTGCTCTATACACTGTGCCACCTAGCTGCCCCTAAATAGTCTTTTTTATATGGGATAATTCTCCAGGAGGAGGTGGTTGGGTAAGGGATGCTGGGAGAAATTTAGGCAATGCAAAACCAGAAGATACCAATAAAATTTATTTTTTTTAAAGTTAATGGGAAAAATTGTGATCATTCCCCCTTAAGGTACTATCCATTGTCTCCAGACTAACTATCTTCGTTTCTTTCACTGATCCTCTTATGACATAATTTCAAGCCTCCTGACCATCCAAATCATCTTCTCTGGAAACTCTCTAGATTGTGAACGCCCTCCTTAAAATGTGATACCAGAGCTGGATAAAATATTAGAGCTATGCTCTGACCAGGGCAGATCACAGAGGAGCTAATGTATCCCTTATTCCCATGTCTGTTGTATTTCTGTTCATGTGTTGAGAGACTGCATTGACTTTTTGAAGGTCATTTCCTTTTGCCAACTTATTTAGCTTGCAATGCTTTAGAAGCCCAGTGGCTTTGTCACACAAATGCTTTCTAGTCGTATTACTCCTGTACTATATCTGAGCAGGTGATTTTTTGAACCTATGTATGTGTGTTTACATTTTTAATAATGATAACAATAAAAACTGTCATTTACATAGTAAATGAGCTCTTCATAATACATTACTTCATTTGATCCTTTGTTGTAATTAAAGTGATTATCATTGAGTTGGTAGGTGACAAAATTTCATCTTATTAGAATTAGCCTATTGTTCCCATCCTTTGAGACCTTCCTTCATCTAGTGTATGAAATAAAAATTCTGGGGGTTTTACCCACCCTGATTGATTCTTTTGTGAAGGCAAATTAGGCCATCTTTTACCCCAATTCTTACCGGGCCTTTAACTACTGAGTGGATGTTGCCTCAGACAAACTGAAGCTGGGAAAAGACCTTAGCTTAAAAAGGTCAAGGTCTCCCACTGCATTCTGGGCCATTGACAGTCATTCTAACCTGTGTCTTGATACTGGATTCCAGTGACTCTGGAGGAGAGAGTGAGACTGATATGTCCACACAGCTCTGCCTTACTTAAATCCAATTCACTTGCAAGTCAAGATATCAGTCTCCCAATGTCATTGGTTCTCTTCAAGAAGGAAGAGGGAACAACGCCAAACAACAAACAATCCCTCTCAAATTTGTCATACACACATTTGATAAGCATGCTTCCTGTATCTTCATTTTTTTAAAAGTACAAATCAAAGCCAAGAATAGAGCTCTGTGGTTCACTAATATAGACACCCTTCCAGAATAGCATTAGGTGTTGGTTGTCCAGTCACAGAATTCTACTTTAATTCAGAATCTACCTTAATCTGTTATTTGTTAACCTCCCCACCATGTTTTGTCCATTTTGACCATGGGAATGTCATGGGGGACTTTGTTAAATGTCTTCCTGAAATGCAGGCATATGCAACATTCCCTTAATTCGCCAGTCTAATAGCCTTGTAAAGTAAAGGGGAAAGAAAGGTTACTTTGGTATGACTTGTTCTTTTATTGTCTCAAGTAGTTTTTTACTTGATTCTCTAGGTGACTTGTTCTTAATGAATCCATTTATGTTTGTAGTGACTGCTCTTTCTTTGAGTACTCCCAAACCATTTCTTTAATCATTCATTCTAGAATTTTGCCAAGAATCAATGTGAAGCCCTCTGACTTTTCTGTAGCTTAAGACTCTACCTTCTTGCCTCTTGAGAATTGGGACAAAACTTTTCTGTTTCCGTTTTTTTTTACTTCTCTCATTTGGTGCGATTTCCTGACTGTCATTGCCCTACTAAGAAATCTTCATTGAGTCCCTATCATGGTTTAAATTCAGACTTCTCAGCCCGGCATTTAAAGCCTTAGCTAATCTGACTCCATCTGACCTTATTTTACCATTATCAGATTTATTTCATATCTCTCCCCTTTGTGTCTTCTTCACTGTAGCTAAATTAGCTTACCTGCTATTCTTTAAACTTGGCATTCTGCTTTGTCCCCATCCTTGTGAAGACTTCATGCTTCCTGCCGTGCCTGGAATGCACTCCCTCTTCTCACATTCCTCTTGGAATCCTTGACTCTCTCCACAGCTCTCAGCTCAGGCATTTTTTCTGGAAACCTGATACTCTTTATCATAAGTATTCACCACCACTTTAAATTATCTTCTATTTACTTGTTTATATGTTGTGTTCTCCAGTATAACAGAAGCTCCTCTAGGGAACTTTTTTTTTTTCATTTTTGTCTTGGTATGCCCTGCATAGGGCTTTGCACACATTAGGTGTTTAATAAATCCATATTGAATTGAATTTAACTGAATTTAGTGGTTTAACAGTTGCATTTATAAGTTCTTCAAGTAGTTTGGGATATCATTCCCCACCCCCACCCCCCAATCTGGTGACATGAATAATTAACAAAATGATTGTCATTTTCATTTCACCAATTACATCTCCTTGCTGATTAGAATCAGGTCCGCAATAACTGTTTTCATCCCTGATTTCTCTTCTGTCTGAAAGATTACGTTATTAGCAACGCAAATAATAATGTTGGGTGGTTTAGCAGAGATTGGCCTCCATCACAGACATATCCTACCTCTTTGCCAGATTTTTGATCTGTTATAGCAATTCATCATCTTGTGGAGGTATCTGTGGTATATTTCCTCTGCATTGTTGCTCCTGTCTTTGTAGTTTATTGCTTCTCTAGATCTCTAATTTACTCTGTTTATCACCTGTTCTCTGGGCATTGGTGTACAGTTAGCTGAGGCCTTGAGTATTGTTTCTGTCTCTTTTCCTAGCAGTTGTCTCTTGAGAACCACTGGGCACCTTTACTGCTAGTCTTCCTACCTTAGATTGGCTATTAACTCTACTATCTGATCTAGAAATTGCATAGTGGTATTTTCATCCTTCCTACTTTTTTTTTTTTTTGAGTTGAAAGCCCTCTTGAGATCAGCAAGTCTCCTGACTAATTCATTCTTCCTGGCTCTGGATAGAAGTACTCTATCCCTGGCCAAGAGCCCATCATTTCTGTGTCTCACATTATGGTTCAGGAAGCCAACTCTAACACTGTCTTCTTAGCTTGTCACTTCCCATCTTCTCTTTTCTGTTCTAATGATCCAACCTTCAATCAGCAGCTCTAATGAAAATACCACCTGTACCTTTAAGTCCTTCAGGTGCTTGCCCCAAACTTTGCAATCACTGGGGATTATTTTCAAATTGCTTCTAGTGATAGCATTAGATCTCACATGAATCACCAGGATTGGGTAATGGTTGTCGGGTTTCGAAAGTCTTGAATTATTTGTTGTGTCCTGGATGCCATCCCCAAGAAGACATACCACCTAATTGAGCATATCAGATCAATATGTTTGCCTCCTATAAAGAAAAGTCACTGACTGCATGAAAAATATTTTTCTGTGACCTGTGTGTGTTTGTTTAGGGATCTCCTTATTGCCCAATCTGATGACCTTTTTTCTCATTCCTTATCTTTCTTGACTTAAGTTGATATTACATCATTCCCCTCCTTGATAAATTCCAATGACTTTGAAGTACTTAATACGATTTCAACTTTGGGACATTTAAAGCTATTTACAAACTGACTTTAACCTACCTCACCAAACTTCTTACTCCTTTCATGTACTCTATGATTAACCAAACTTGACTTTTTATTACTCCTCACATGTAACATTCCATCTCCCATCCCCACACCTTCACACAGGCTTTCTACTGTGCCTGGAATACACTCTCTCCTTACTTAGGCTCTGGTTCAGGAGCTAACTTCTATATGAGACTTCTTCTGATCAACCCAGATTGCCTCGTATTGGTTTTGTATGTATTTATATGTGTACATGTAGTTTCTTGAAAGAATATAATTCACTTGTGTCTTTGTATCTCAGTACTTGGAAAATAGTAGGTGATTAAGAATGCTTATTGGTTCATTGAATGATTTGTTACTGGCAGCACCTGTTTTTCTACAGTAAGTTGCTTCTACCTCTCAAGCTCTAGATCCATTCTCTATGGAAAGAGTCTCATGCTTGTAAAACACCTCCAACTGTTTCACTGGTTTGAATTCCCCTCTTTGCCCTCACATTCTTTTTATTCTTTGCTTTCCTCTTGGAGTAGTTCTTCCAGCTTGTCTAGAAACACTTCATCTACTTTGATAAACTGGAGAATAGAGAAATAGCCTTCAGATAAAAAACAAAAAACAAAAACCATTCTCTAGAAGGGAAACCATACTACATTGACTGAACGTATATTGGTTCTCTGCCTCTAGAAGAAACAAATATAATTTGACCTCTTCTAATTACTGGAATAGTGTTCCTTGCCCTCCATATCTGAGATATTTGGCTATATCTATATATAGAAATCTATATATCTATATATTCATATCTATAGATATGTTCATATCTGTAGATATATAGATATCTATAGCTATATATTTATGTCTCTATCTATATCTATATATAACAGAAGCTCCTTTGCTTCCTCCTTGCTTTCTATCCCTCTCATCTTCCATTGCTCAAACTCTGGTTACTTTCCTCTATAGTACACATCTACTTCTGCTTTATTCTAAACAGGTTTCTTATGGCAGGCTTTCCCAGAGTTATGCCCTGTTATCTGGTAGAACTTTGTTCAGATGTTCCAGATCAATAATTACCATACTTTTGCCTCTACCCTCTTGCCAACAGTATCTATAACCAGGGACCCTTTGTAAGATGGTCTTGCAACAGAATTCCCAATTCCCAGGAGCTTCCCAGTTCCATCTCTTCCTCTCCCTTAACTCTATCTGCCTGGCCTCTTCATTTCAGTTTGCACACTTCTGTCACCCAAGACAGCAAATGCTTCATTGTTTTCTCTCCTGGAATATTTTCATATTTAGCATTTCCTATTTTCTAAAATCTATTGACTATTCAATCTCCAGTTTGAATTTAGAAATCCAAATTCACACACACAAACACACACAGATATAAGATGGTGGTGGAGGGGTCATAATATTAGGTAGTTCACTCTTTGCTTCCTCCTTGAGCTTTGCTGCATATAGTATGGGATGATTTTAGGAGAATTCCAAATATGGAACAGCTGAACAGTGAGCAAGTTTTGAGCCACTGCCTGGAAAAGGTAAGAACCCCTTGTTCAGGAAACACAGATGGAGAAAATGCTTGGAACTGGCACTGGGAAAAGATAGACTGCTCTCTGCTATTCCTCACTGTCCCCAAGGCCCCGAAACCAGTTATGCCACAGCTGAAAAATACTGCTATAGAACTTTATGTAGTGAATACAGATGGTATGTAAAACTACTTCCTGGTAATGAATTGTAATGATGTAGAAATCAGAATGAAATGACAGAGCTAGAGCAGCAGTGTCTGTGTCTGGAAAACTGTCAAAGAGTAATTTAGGGGACAAAAAGATCAATGAATGCAGATGGCCTCTCTGGTTTTCTCATGCCTACGATAAAAAAAAAAAAGAAGATTCCTGTGAGTATGGAAGCACACTCTGGTCTCACGAATGGCAGCCATAGCAAGTGATTGATCTGAAATAGTTCTCTTTCCTTTTTCCAGTTCATCAATAAAAAAATGAGAAAAATTAATCATCGCATAGCTAGGTTAGATGGTTCACTTGAGTCCTTTGCTCTGAGTTTGAAGCAGAGTACTTTATTATTATTTTGCTTTGGAATTGTCTTTAAAGCTATTAAAATTGTAGCCTTTAGGGGGTCAAATTCCTTCTTTCTAATGTGGATATGGGACCTTTATTAAAACCTATTCGTGTCTAAGGCTGTAATTAAGTTGAAAGACATGTAGCAGGCTAAATGCAGTTTATCATTTGGAGTACTTTACAATTGCCTCTAGGTCAATGAAGACTTCTTTTTTGGGAGTTATCAATCCTAAATCCAGTGATGGTAAAAGATAGGACATAAAAATGGATCTCAACTTTTTCCTAGACCATGAAGAAAAGTAAATTCCATTTTCTGCAACACTGCATATTGAATATCCTGAATTTATTTTTAAAACTCTTGTGAAACTCAGGAATAAATACAGAACCAGTCTTCCCTAGGAATTCCACCCAGAGACCATGCAGTGCAGATCCTAGAAATGGCCATCCATGGGTAGAAGAGTACTCTTTTACCTCTAAGGCTCTTGTACACATGCACATATAGGTACATATACTCTTTTGGATTTTTGTTGTAGAGAAATTTACTCTCTTTGAAGTTTGAACATCCCTAATCTAAACCCTAAATTCTAGGTTTCAGTGCTGATTTCAGTCACTGGCCTGTGAAGTTCTAGTCTTCTTAGGACATAGATTTACATGCCTAACCAGGGTTGTGGGTCAACTCTAGAGCCCTCTGGGTATTCCCATGGGATCTTGGCACATCCTGAAGTATGGGTAGGCTAGCTAATCCTTAGAATAATGCAGATCCTGATTGAAAGTCCCAGAACTCAACCCACCTTCTCAGTGGTTCCACATATAGCTAAGTATAGAACTAAGTACAGACTGAACTAAGTACAGAGTTGATCAAATACTTTTAATAAGTTTAATAATAGCTTGCATTGCTATAGCCGATTAAGGTTATAAAGTATCTTACAGGGGCAATCTCATCTGATCTTTCTAGAAGCTTTGTTGAGGTAGGCTGTGTAAGTGTTGTTATTCTCCTCAGAGAGGCCAAATGATTTGCCTATGAGGCTGCTGGGACAACCAATAAAATTGCCATTATATAAATGAATGAACTGAGACCCAGAAAGCTTAACTGACCAATCCATGTTGATAAAAGAAGTAAAGTTGGACTATAGAAGCATGGGGCTAAGACCTATAAGGGATTATAAAGATCATTTAATCTGAATGGTTTATTTTACAGATTATTAAAGGCACAGTTTTCACCTGAGGCACAGAGGGGTAGAACTTATCTTCAAAGATAGATCTCTTGATTCCCAAGACCTAAGTTTTCATGTTGTCTCATTAAGGGGTCAGCTAGGGGAGAGGAAGAGCAGCCTGAACATGACTAAAGAATGATTTCAAAAGATACATAGACTCTGAGTCACAGAAATTTCATAGAATCATGAAATCTTAGTTGGAAGGGACCTCAGTGCCACCTAATCCAACCTAAGTGGTCATTTATCCTCTGCTTAAAAAGACCTCACCTCCTTGTGAGGCAACTTGTTCTGTCTTTGGACAACCTTAATTGTTCTGCATTGTTGTCTCTCCCATCCATTCTGCTGAAACCAGCCTCTTCATTTTGCATTCTTTGTTCTTCCTTTTCCTCACTTAGGTCAAACAGAACAAATCTAACCTCCCTTCCACATGGAAACTCTTTGAATTCTTGAAAACCACTGTTGTGCTTCCCTCTCTTGGATTATCTCTTCTCCATGGTAACCTTCATCTGCTTTAACTCATCCTTGTATGATATAGTTTTCAGTTCCCTCCATATCCTGGTTGGTCTCCTCTAGATGCATGTCAGTCTGTCAATGTTCTTCATAAAATGTGGAGCCCACAACTAAAAACAGTACTCAAGACATGATGAAGGTAGGGCATAATACATTGGGACATATCCCTTGTTCTGGGCACTATGCCTTTATTAATTTGCTTAGTAGCTATTTGGGGAGGGGTCTGTTTTGTCACACTGTTGACTCAAACTGAAGCAAGGTACAGAGGAAAGTACAGCTCTGGAGTCAGAGGACCTAGATCCAAATCTGGCCTCAAAATCTTGCTTTTTGTGAAGCCTTCTTAGGCTTCCTGGATCTCAGTTTCCTTGTCTGTAAGATATGGGAATTAAACTAGGGGAAAACTGAGGTTCCTTTTGGTTCTAGATCTGTGATCCAGACCACTAGCTCTTTTTCATATGGGAGAGGTATAACTCTTACCTGGCCTTACCTCTTGCATCCATATTTGTTCATTTATTGTTTTTTTTAAGCTTGTTTATTAAAGTTCATGAAACCCAAGACTTTACATCTCTCCCTTTTAAATTGTCTCATATTATAATAGTTCCTTTGAGATACTTTTAGAACCTGACTTTTTGATGTACTGCATTTATCTCTCTTCCAGCTTGGTGCCACCTGCAAAGTCGAGAACCATATCACCAGTGTCATCCCTAATGACTGATAACATTTTGAACTAAATAGGGCCAGAACCAGGGATTCCTCAAAAGATCACCCTCTAACCTCACATTGCTTCATTAATGATATATCCTATTAATTGGTCTATTAATTATGCAGGGACTCTACAAATGTGTATGTGGATTTGCCCATTATTCTATGTTTTGGGTCATTTGACCAGTTTAGAATCCACTCAATTATTCTATTATTCCCACATGTCTGGAATACTGTCCCTCCCCCTACTCCAGCTACTGTCCTCCCTGACTTCCTTTAAGCCCCATCTAACATTCCAGCTTCTAAAGGAAGCCTTCCCCACCCCTTCTTAATTCTAGTGCCTTTCCTCTGATAATTACCCCCTATTTATCCTATATAGAGTTTGCTTTTTATCTCCTTCTAAAGTATCCTATTGGCTCAATTGATAGAGCATTGGACCTAGAGTCAGAAAGACCTGAGTTCAAGTTAGGCTTCAGACACTTACTAGATTTGTGAACCTGGGCAAGTCGCTTAACTTCTGTTTGCCTTAATGCACTAGAGAAGGAAATGGAAAACTACTTCAGTATCTTTGCCAAGAAAAATCCACGGACAGTTTGGTCCATAGGGTCACAAAAAGAGATAATGAAATCCCTCTGAAAAACAACAATATATGTGTATGTATGTATGTGTGTGTATGCATATACACATATATGTATGTATATGCATATGCATGTGTATATGTGTGTATATGTATACACATATATATGGGGGGAAGAGAGAGAGAGAGAGAGAGAAAGAGAGAGAGAGAGCACACTAACGCTTGAGTGTTTTCTCCCCCATTAGTTTGTAAGCTCCTTGAAGGCAGGGATTGTCTGCTGTGTCTTTTTCTACCTCCAGCACATAATATAATATCTAGCACACAGAGGCATTTAATAAATATTGATTGATTGATGGATTATCTAGACCACATATCCATCATTTTCATGACAGATTTCATCAAATATCTTGCTGAATGTGATGTGAGATAAAGAATCAGACAGCTCCTTAAAAATTGTATCTTAGCTAGCCTTCTCTACTCATTACTTCCATGGTGTCAGAAAAGCCAAGGCTAGGGAGGAATTTTATCTCATTAATGTAGTACATTTCTAGTATGTTGCTATGCCAGGACACCTGGGAATTAGTGATGTAGAAATTCTGTAGCAGACACAGTCCCAGGAGCTTTCCAATATCATGATTCAAATTAGAAAAATAGTATATTCCTGGTCATTTTTAAAAACATTGAATTATGCCCAGGATTTAAAATATCCCCACATTGTTTCCTAGCAATTTCATTTATCTCTTATTGTGTTGTATGATTCAAAGAGATGCTGAATTCCCCTAACAAGGAGAGCCCTGACATGTGTTTGCCAATATAAAGCTCATTTCTATCCTTATTTTCTCTAAAGTTAATAACAATATTTTATAATAGTGCTATCCATTGATTTACCTGACTATAGGGAAATCTCAGTATCTGCTACCCTTGGGGCATAAACTATTCTGGAGAGTTGAGTTTTTTAAATAACTGAAGGTTTCCACATTTTTTTTTATTTAACCATTTTTTTGATAAGTGTGACATCTATGTTTCCAACCATGTCATATGTTAAAAAAAACAAACAGGTTTGAGAACAGAATACTGGGGCACTTCATTAAAGACATCTTTCTTAAATGTTTTTTACTTCTCTGCCTTTTTATGATGAGTATACTGTAATTTAACATAATTTAACCATTTATTTATGACTAAGGTTCATCATTATGAATATCAACTATTGTTCTAGGTGTGCCTTTATAGGATGGCTTTAAGATTTATTGAAGGGAATATTTGCTGTGATTTGGGGGTTCTTGTGTCTGCTTTTTATATTTTTCTCTATGTCAGTCTTTTTTTTTTCTTTTTTCACCTTTGGTCAGTTTGCCTGTAACTTGCTCACTTTCCCTGCTTCATTCATCACTGGTAAACTCATCATCATGCAGATTGCATCAGATTTGGTCCTTATACCTCCTTGGTAACCTCAGGTGCCTCTATTCCTCTAATTAGAAGTCTGGAGGGTGGAGCAAAAACATTTCCCAAAGCCTCTATTTAAAAAAGGCTTTGAAGCCCATCTGACTCTTCATTTCCCTTCCTTGGATTCGATTCTACTGTTGTGACCCATTTTCAGCTTCCCTTCCTATATTATTGCCCCCTCCCATTAGATTTTAAGATCCTTGAGGGCAGAGGCCGTCTTTTTCTCATTTGAATCCCTAGCACTTATCACAGCACCTGGTACATTATAGGTGTTTAATAAATGTTTATTGTATTGTACTGTATTTCAGAGCAGTGAAACTCTTTGCTCATTGATAGAATGTTTCTCCTTCAGAATGACTTGGTGTCTGTCTGCCTTATTTGAGACTTATGCTAAGCTTTGTGATTGGGCAAAGTTTAAAAACTGGTAGAAACTCTCCAAGTGCCACCACTTTGGACATGTATTCTCCTTCATCTATTTAGTCTTCTGTCTTTGTTGTAGTAGTTCTTGGTCTGTGGAGTTTTTCTGATATGCCACAGGATATAAAAAGAAATGGCTGAAATTTATAAAGGACACTAAATAGTTCCATTGTGTTTCAAAGAAAAAAAAGGCCTGAGATGACCCTATTCCACCATATGTTGCATCATTTGTTGTAAGCATGTTCCATGCAGCAAGTAGGACCTGCGATTTTTAGCATTCTAATATTCTTCATCTATTCATTAAGTGCCAATGTGTAAGGCTTCCTGTCAGGGACATTAAGTGGGATTTTTTGTGCACTGCATTGTGTCTTCCTTTGTCGGGGAGTAATCTGTTAACTCCTGCCTGTGTCATTCATGAGACTTGTACTGGTAATGAGGCACATTTTAGTCCTTCTGGGAAGGTTTTTGGTGTTTGCACAATGAGGGATAAGACTAACGAAGGGTAGGATTCATTTAGGGAAAAAAGCAGTAAGGGAAAGATGAATACCAAGAATAAAATTTTTTTTCCAGTCCATTTTATATCTTTGTACTTTTTTTAGTAAAGCCACCTGAATATACCTGAATTGTCCCACTGCTAAAAAAATTTTTCCCCCTGCCTTTGCCCTGGCAGTGTGCTAGGAGACTGGTACCCCCCAGTGGCATAGTCTGTTTCCTTTGAACAGTACAGGAGTCCAGTCCTTGTTTCTATCATGTCTATACTCTGTGCTAGGAAAGACTGGCTGTGTGCTGATAACAGAGATTTGACACTGGGGAGGAAAGAAGAGCAATAAAAGAAGTCAGGAATGGAAATGTGTGAATATTAATGGATAAGATGGAAAAAGCCACAAAGGGAAAAAAGAAAGTAGAGAGACACCTTTTTGATTCCCCCCCCCCCCGCCTTCCTTGGGGAGAGGGAATAGGGAAGAAGGAGAGAATGAATAAAGTGGTTTAAAAAAAGGTTGCAGGCTAGAAGAGAAAAAAAAGAGATGATGAATTGGAGCATAAGGGAAATAGAAGGTAGCAAGGGAGAAGGTAAATGATTCAGAGACCACAAGAGTAAGGGAGTGGGGTAGGAGAAAGGAAAAGAAACATTTAAGTATTAAAGGAAGAAGAGAGATGGGTGTAGAGAGGGGTCCAGATCCTTTGGTCATCTTGGGAAATCTTCAATTGTTCACAGTGTTATACCTGCCAAATAGCCAGTGTGTCTCATTTAAGACATTTCACTAACTTTTGTATTAAGTTTAATAGGATTCTCTTTCTGATTCCTGGATGACTGGTTGCAGTTTCACTGACACTGTGAGATCAAAAAAAGCAAGTGCCAAGCCCTGGTTCTGTCCTACGTGCCCCCTTGCAGTGTTCTCTAAACTTCTGAACCTGCGCCATCTGCATTTGATGTTTGCCAGTCCTCCTTGCCAACAGGGAGAGTTGGTTGAAAGGGAAAAAATAGTTCTAAGACTTGTCATATTTATAGCAAATACATGAGAGAATGCTGAACAGATAGGGATATGCCAATTGCTTTTTAAAGATACGTTCCCTTTTGTAGGCAAATTCCTTGGTTATTATGTAAGGACTGCAAATGATGATTTCTAAGAAAGATATCATCAAGAATCATAAAATTAACAATGGAATTTATAAGCAAATGTTTCTAGTAAAGTTGTTTAACCTCTTTCAGCCTCAATTTCATTATCTGTAAAATTGGGATGGCAATGTTCATATTACTTTTTTGCACAGAGTTGTATGGAAATTACTTTGTAAACCACAGTAGAAATTTTAGCTGTGATTATTAATGTACTAATAGTAACTATAGGTATGGGAAAGAATCATTGGCTTTGTTTGCTCACTAAGACTTTTTAGTCAAGAAAGAGATTGTAGACCTTCCATAATCTTTGATCCTTCCTGGATATGGTCTCTAAATGATCTCTACTCTCCCTGTTGGAATTCTTAGTGTTTCCTTAAATTGCTGGATTACTGATGACTATAGGCTACTGTGTAATAGACTTAAATGTTTCTGGTGACCTCTGATTTGGGAAACAAAGGGAAGAAATGGACTTGTGATGTCATTGATATAGGGAATGTCTAGATGAGCAAATACTCTCTACTAACCCTATATTGGTACGTTCTACATACATACATACATGTTGGTATGTTCTCTGTAATTTAAGGTTAGACTAGAGTTACCTAGAGTACTGTGGTGTTAAGTGTCCAACATCACATAAACAGTATGAGTCAGAGGCAGGTCTTGAAACCATGTTTTCCTGGATTTGAAGCTGACTCTGAAACACTAATGATTATTAGAACTTTGAGGCATACGTTATAGTCTATAGAACACATTCACTGAGAACTTCAGAAAAATGTCATCTTGAAAACCTCAAAAGGTTTTAACTTGTCTTCCCTACACTTAGGGCATCCATTGCTTTTGAGTAGCATCAAAAGTGAGAAAAAGTAATCCTTGTGCTTGAGAAGTTATTGTATATTTAAATCTTAATGAACCTCTCGGCACAATTTAATTTTAATTCCTGATCAGTTTGAGGAAGGGAATGGGAGAAGGGGGACTGTGCTATTTGGTGTAGTTGCTATGAATGAAGAAATGAGTATATTATTCTTGGGAAGTTTGAAAAAATTACGTACTGTTTTTATTGTAGGACTTTCACTCTTAACTGTTAGAATATTAGTAGCTTTTGAATAAATTCTTTCAAAAGTCATCAGTAGGAATTACTATAAATAGGAAAGGGCAATATCCAATACCCAGTCAGTCAAAGGCATTTATTAAATGTTTGCTATTTGCCAAACACTATGCAAAGCACTGGGGATACAGATAAAAGCAAAAAGAAAGACATTCCCTGCCCTCAAGAAGCTTATATTCTAAAGGGGAAAATAATGTATCTAAGGAAGCTGAAAAAGATTGAGGGGGAGGGAGAGAAAAGGCACAGTGGAGAAGTCATAAATCTGTAAATTAAATCTTTGACATGTTCACAGAGTTTTCTTTGAATGAAATACTTCAGGACTGTTTTAACTTTGTGTTACTTCTATTTTGCAGGTCCTTGGCCATCAATTTGATATCTTTAAGATATATGCTTCACTGAATCTGGGAAGAAGAGTCAGCTAGGTAAGTATAAAGTGTTCTCTCTCTCTCTCTCTCTCTCTCTCTCTCTCTCTCTCTCTCTCTCTCTCTCTGTCTCTGTCTCTGTCTCTGTCTCTCTCTCTCTCTCTCCTTAGCACCAACAGCTGCAGAGGCAGATTTTCAGTCTTGGGGACTTGACACATTTTGGCGATCACGTCACTATCACCCTTTTATAACATGTCTAGAAACCTACTATGACAGAATTAGGCCAAATCTTGGATGAAGGTGGATGTGGAGTAGAGTATCTCCATCAGTCAGTTGTCAGAAAGTATTTATCAAGTGCCTAGAGTCATGTGGAGTCATGGAATGTTAGAGCTGGAAGGAACTTCTGAGGTTATCTCATTCAGCCCTACTCCCCACCCCGATGTTTTACAGCTCAGGACACTGAGGCTAAGAAAGGTTAAGTAGATCAAGTGACTGGTCTGAGAAGCAGCAGAAGTGAAAGTAGAATTCTGAGTCACCAGAGTTTCTGTCTAATTCTCTTTTTCCTGTAGCATGTAGCCCAACACCCTGCCACTGGTGTGCTGTCCAGGAGGAAATGGGAGCTAATCAGTGGAAAGCTCTCTCCTGATGGGCACAGGGTATCCAACGTAGAGCTGTCAGTGTTTGTTGAATTAATATTGAACTGGGTGTATCCATCTGTTCAATATTTACTCTGATGTATGAATAGTGCAGTGTCCACTCCATTTAAAAGTCCTTTCTGTTGTTTGTGTCCCTTTGTCCCAAGCAGCTGCTCTAAATTCTCCTTGCATTTCTCCCCTAACATATACTTATGCCCCATAACTCTGATCTTCCCAGGAAGCTCAGATAGATCATCAGGTTTAATTTTCCATTAACCTTTATTGTCTAGGTTCACCTCCCAATTGTCTTCTTGAAGGATTAAATAATCCCTGTTTGGCCAGTCTCCTTTTGGGATGTAAAACATTATCTTATTGATTATCTCTGTTGTACTGAGGCAGAACTTGGCAACCTGTAGGCAACCAACCCATGGACTAAAGCTGGCTAAATTAATCATGTCAGAGAGATCTCTTATGTTTCTTTTCTTTTTAAAAAAAATAATACTTTATTTTTCTTAGTTACCTATAAAGACAATTTCTAACATTCATTTAAAAAATTTGAGTTCCAAATTTTCTCCCTCTCTTACTTCCTCCCTCCCTAAGATAGCAATTTGATCTGAGTTACACATATGCAATCATGTAAACATATTTCCATATTAGTTATGTTGTGAAAGAAGAAACAGACCAAAAGATAAAATACACAATAAAATGAAAAACAGTAAGCTTCAATATACTTTCAGACTACACAGTTTTTACTACTACAGTTTTTCCTCTGCATGTGGATAGCATTTTTCCTTATGAGTCTTTGAAATTGTCTTAGATCATTGTATTTTTGAGAAGAGCTAGTTCTGAGAAGAGTTAATCATCATACATTGTATACAGTGTTCTCCTGGTTCTGCTTGCTTCGCTTTGAATCAGTTCTTGTAAATCTTTCCTGGCTTTTTGAAACTAATCTGCCTGTCCTTTCTTATAGCACAGTAGTATATTCCATTACCATGATATACCACAACTTGTTCAGCCATTCCCCAGTTGATGTGCATCCTCTCAATTTCCAATTCTTTGCCACCAAAAAAGAACTGCTATAAATATCTTTTTGTCCACATAGGTCCTTTCCCTCCCTTTTAAAAATCTCTTTGGGATACAGACCTAGTTAGATCAAAGGGTATGCATGGTTTTATAACCCTTTGGACATAGTTTCAAATTGTTATCCAGAATGGTTGGATCAATTCACAACTCCACCAACAGTGTATTAGTGCCCCTATTTTCCCACATTCCTTCCAGTATTTATCATTTTCCTTTTTGGTCATATTAGCTAATCTGATAGGTGAAAAGTGGTACTTCAGAGATGTTTTAATTTGCATTTTCTTAATGAAGAATGATTTAGAGTACTTTTTCATATGGCTATAGATAGCTTTGATTTCTTCATCTGAAAACTGCCTGTTCCATGTCCTTTGACCATTTAAGAGAGATCCTTTATGTAAAAGAGTTTTCATAGCACTATTTTTTGGAGAGGGTGGTAGAAAAATTGGAAACTGGGTGCCTTTCAGTTGGATAAAAAATGGTAGTTCATTTTTTTCCCTTACGTAACCAAGCTAATTTTTAAAAATTTTTTCCAATTTATTTATTTTTAGTTTTTAACATTCATTTCCATAAGATTTTGAGTTACATGTTTTTCCCCATCTTTCCCCTATTCCCACCCCAAGATAGAGAGCCTACTGAATACCTCTTCCCCCAATCTGTTCTCTCTTATACCCTCCCCCATCCCCTCCTAACTTACTAGCAGGGAAAGATGGACTTCTATACCCCAGTGCCTGTATATCTTTTTTCCCCAGTTGCATGTAAAAAAATCATTTTTTTTAACATTTGTTTTTAAAACTTTGATTTCCAGATTCTTTCCCTTCTTCCCTCTTCACCCATCCCCACTGGGAAGACAGGCAATTCAATATCGTTTGTACTTGTCTAGTTATGCGAAACATTTCCATAGTAGCTATATTGTGAAAGACTAATTACGTTTCCCTCCATCCTATTTCACCCCTTACTTATTCTATTTTCTCCTTTGACCCTGCCCCTTTTCAAAAGTGTTTGCTTCTAACTACCCTTTCCCCCAATCTGCCCTCCCTTCTGTCATCCCCCCTCTTATTCCATTCCCCCTTACTTTTCTGTAGGGTAAGATACCCAGTTGAGTGTGTATGTAATTCCCTCCTTAAGAAAATTCAATGAGAGTAGGTTGACCCATTCCCTTTCATCTTCCTGCTCTTTCTCTCCATTGTAACAGTTTTCTCTTGCCCCTTTAATATGAGATAATTTACCCTATTCTATCTCTCCCTTTCTCTTTCTCCCATTATATTCCTCTCTCACCTCTTAATTTTATTTTTTATATATCATCCCTTCCTATAAAACTGATACTGTGCCCTCTGTCTATGTATACATGTACACAGATATACACACATTCATATATTTATTTATACACACATATACCCTCCTATACATACATAATGTGTATGTAGCCATATATATTCCCTTCAACTATCCTCATACTGAGAAAAGTCTCATGAGTTACAATTACTGTTTTTCCATGTAGGAATGTAAATAGTTCAAACTTAGTAAGTTACTTATGATTTCCTGTTTACCTTCTCATGATTCTTGTACTTCAAAGTCAAATTTTCTGTTCAGCTCTGGTTTTTTCATCAAGAATGCTTGAAAATACTCTGTTTCATTGAATGACCATATTTTTCCCCTGAAGCATTATACTCAGTTTTGCTGGGTAGGGGATTCTTGGTTTTAATCCTAGCTCCTTTGACCTCTGGAATATCAAATTCCAAGCCCTTTTATCCATTGATGTAGAAGCTCCTAGATCTTGTGTTATCCTGATTGTGTTTCCACAATGCTAAAATTGTTTTTTCCTGACTGCTTATAATATTTTCTCCTTGACCTGGGAACTCTGGAATTTGGATGTAATATACCTAGGAATTTTATTTTTGGGATCTTTTTCAAGAGGTGATCGGTGAATTCTTTCAATTTCTATTTTGCTCTCTGGTTCTAGAATATCAGGGAAATTTTCCTTGAGAATTTCCTGAAGGATGATTTCTGGGCTCTTTTTTTAATCATGGCTTTCAGGTCGCCCAATAATTTTTAGATTCTCTCTCCTGGATCTATTTTCCAGGTCAGTGGTTTCTCCAATGAGATATTTCACATTGCCTTCTATTTTTTCATTTGTTTGGACCTGTTTTATAGTATCTTGATTTCTCACAAAGTCATTAGCTTCCATTTCCTCCAATCTAATTTTAAAGGAATTATTCTCCTCAGTGAGTTTTTGAAATTCCTTTTCCATCTGGCTAATTCAGCTTTTTAAGGCATTCTTCTCCTCATTGGCTTTTTGGGCCTCTTTTGCCATTTGAGTTAGTCTATTTTTTAAGGTATTTTCTTCAGTCAGTCTGTTGACTTCCTTTTCATGGTTTTCTTGCATCATTCTCAATTCTCTTCCCAATTTTTCTTCCTCTTCTCTTACTTGATTTTCAGAATCCTTCCAGAGCTCCTCCATGGCCTATAACCAGTTCATATTTTTCTTGGAGGCTTTTGATGCAGGAGTTCTGACTTTGTTGTCTTCTTCTGGTTCCATGTTTTTTTTAATTTTTTTTATTTTTTTTTTATTTAAAGCAATTGGGGTTAAGTAACTTGCTCAAGGTTACACGACTAGTCATTATTTGGGTGTGGGTGCTCATTTTTCTGAGGCCGGATTTGATCTCGGGTCATCCCAACTCTGAGGCTGGCGCTCTTACTCACTGAGCCACCTAGCCACCCCTTGGTTCCATGTTTTGACCCTTTTTTGTCTGCACAAAAGGATTCTATGGTCTGATTGTGTTTCCTCTGTTTGTTCATCTTACCAGCCAATTACTTGACTTTTGAGATCTTTGCTGTGGTAGAACTCTGCTTCCAGAATGGACAGAGCTGTGTTCCAAATCACTGGGGTTTTTGTAGTTGTCAGAGCTACGAGGAGGGTGCCCCTTCTAAGCCCCCATAAGCTCTGGCTCACTGGCATTCCTCACCCCAGGACCACAACCCAAGACTTCGACCCAGATCCAAGCAGGTCAAAGCAAGTGCGATTACCTTCTGAATGGTCTCTTGGTTCCCCTGTGATCTTCAGGCCAGGAGTTCTGGAGGCAGGCACACAGCAGCAGCTGCAGCCATGGTGCCTCTGCCACCTCTTGCCCAGGGGGTCAGGGGCTGGACCTTGCTCTTCTCTCACCCTGGATCAACAGGGTTCCCCACGGACCTTTTACTTTCTTTTTGGCGTTTGTGGGTTGAGAAGTATGGAAACCTCCATAGCTGTTGGTTACTCACTCTCCTAAAGTCTGCTCTGGCCTGTCTGTGCCACTGGTTGGGGCCGTGACAGTTCTGGGCCCATATAGCTCACACAGGACTGTGCTCAGCTCCCCGCTTGGTGTGATAGACTCTTTTTATCAGCCTGCTAGGCAGCCTTCAGCAGAAGATTCGTTTCTCTCTGTCACTTTGTGGGTTATATAGCTCTAAAATTTGTTTAGAGTTATATTTTAAAGGTTATTAGAGGTGGCTGGAGTGGGAGCTTAAGGAAGTTCCTGCTTTTACTCCACCATTTTGGCCAAAAATAGTGGTTCATGAACATAATACTATCACATCCTAAAAATGACAAATGTGAAGAATTTGAAGAAACTTTGGGAGACATTTGAATTGACACAGAGTGAATGAAGCAGCATTAGGAAAACAATATACAAAATGAGTATAACAATGTAAATTAAAAAAAAAAACACAAGAAAATGAAACTGAATAAGGAAGTGACCAAAATGACCAAAGGAGCCCTTAGGAAGAGATAAGACATTGTACCATCCTCCTTTCAATGGAAATATGGGATATTATGAATGTGAAATGTTACATTTTTTGTCAGATACAATTGATGTGTTTGTTGCTTTTTGCTGATTAAAAAAACTTTATATGAAGGGAAGATACATGAAGGGGGAAAGTAGGGTGTTATATTAAAAAATGAATGTGATGTAAGAGTAAAAGGCATCAATAAAACTTACCCTCCTCCCAAAACAACCATTCCAATAATTCTGCACATAGATCCAAACATAGATTCCTGTCAATGATGGCTTTTTAAATTCAGTTTTATGGCTTGGCTGCTTTCACAATCCTACACTTGAACTTTTTATTTCAAGGCTAGGAAGAGATGCCAACAGGTACTGAGGATGGACGAAACAAATTGGAATGTGTCCATGCTGCTTCTCACTGCTTTGGAGCTTCTGTGATTGAACTTGTAGGCAAGACCAGAGGTTCATGTGAAGGCAGAGGAGGGCAAGAGGGTGGGAAGAGTCATCAATTTGAGTAGTGAGGCAGGACCAGGATTAGTTCAGGTGAGAGATCTAGAATATTCTTTTTTTTGCCTTTTTGGAGGGCAATTGGGGCTAAGTAACTTGCCCAAGGTCACACGGCTAGGTTTTTGTTTGTGTATGTGTTAAGTGTCTGAGGCTGGATCCAAACTCAGGTCCTTCTGACTCCAGGGCCAATGTTCTACTCACTGCGCCACCTAGCCGCCCCAATCTAGAATATTCTTTTTTTTTTTTTTAAATATATATTTGAAACATTTAATGTTACAACCTCAAATTTCAGATCCATTTCCTTCCTCCCTTGTCACCCATTCCCTCTTGGGAGATAAGTAATTCAGTATATGTTGTACATGTCTAGCTATGCAAAACATTATCATAGTAGATATATTGTACAAGGCTGCTTATAATTCCCTCCCACTCATCCCACCCCCCACCTGGTCCATTCCCTACATGATCCTGTCCCTCTTTTATAGTGGGTACTTCCAACGTCCCCTCACCCCAAGGATGCCCTCCCATCCATCATGCCTCCTCCCATCCTATCCTGCTGCAGGTTGAGATATCCCATTTACTATGTATGTCATTTTCTCCCTGAACCAAATTCAGTTTGAATGTGGTTTTGCCTTTTTAGCCTTCCTTATTCTCCCCCTCTTTTGCAACCACTTCCCCTTGCTTCTTCTGCATGGGATAGTTTACACTACCCTGTCTCTCCCCATCTCCTCTTGACACTTTCCTCTCTCACCTCGTAATTTCATCCCTTGAGTATTCTCCCTTCCCAACAAATTCAACCTATGCCCTCTATCCATATATAACTGTAACCATGTACACACACATTCACATATGTATTCATATGACCACACCCCCTTCTTCCATTATTTTCATAGTGAGAAAGATATCATCAGTCACAGTTATTGCTTTCCATATAGGAATGTAAATAGTTCAACTTTGATAAGTTCCTTTTGATTTCTTTTCCCTGATTACCTTCTCAGGCATCTCTTCCTTCTTGTGTCTGGGTGTCAAATTTTCTATTCAATTCTGGTTTTTCCTCAAGAATGCTTGAAAGTCCTCTATTCCACTGAATGACCATATTTTCCCCTGAAACAAAATACTCAGTTTTGCTGGGTAGGTGACCCTTGGGTTCATTCCCAGTTCTTTTGCCCTCTGGAATATCATATTCCATGCCCTTCGATCCCTCAGTGTAGAGGCCGCCAGGTCCTGGGCTATTCAGATTGTGTTTCCACAATATTGAAATTGTTTCTTCCTGGCTGCTTGAAGTATTTTCTCCTTGATCTGGGGATTCTGGAACCTGGCTATAATATTCCTGGGAGTTTTCTTTTTGGGATCTTTTTCAGGAGGTGATCGGTGGATTCTTTCAACCTCTATTTTGCCCTCTGGATCTAAAACATCAGGGCAGTTTTCCTTGAGAAATTTCTTGAAGGGTGATTTCTAGGTTCTTTCCTTGATCATGGCTTTCAGGTAGTCCAATAATTTTTAAATTGTCTCTCCTGGATCTATTCTCCAGGTCAGTGGTTTTTCCCATGAGATATTTCACATTGCCTTCTAATCTTTCGTTTGTTTGGATCTGCTTAACAGCATCTTGATTTCTCATAAAGTCACTAGCTTCCATTTGCTCCAGTCTAACTCTGAAGGAATCAATCTCCTCAGTGAACTTTTGAGATTCTTTTTCCATCTGGCAAATTCGACTTTTTAAGGCATTCTTCTCCTCATTGCCCTTTTGGGCCTCCTTTGCCATTTGAGTTAGTCTATTTTTTAGGTGTTGTTTTCCTCAGTCAGGCTGTTGACCCTCATTTCATACTTTTCCTGCATCCTTCTCATTTCTCTTTCCAATTTTTCCTCCACTTCTCTTGTTTGATTTTTAAAGTCCTTCTTAAGGTCCTCTATGGCCTGCAACCCGCTCATGTTTTCCCCCTGGGGCTTTTGGAGCAGGACTTCTGACCTCACAGTCCTTTTCCTGCTCTATGCCCCCAAAATAGGAGTCTAGGGTTGCATTTTTCTGTTTCCTTTGCCTTGGCATGTTGCCACTTAATTACTTGACTTTTGGGCTTGTTGCCACACTATGGCTTTAAGGCCAGATAGAGGAATTTTCGTCCCAAACGTGTGGGGGCAACTTCCGTTTCTGGCAAGCTGTAAACCCACCCACGACTTCCACCCTAGATCACAATCCAGATCCAGGGAGGTTAAAGCAAGAGCGATTACCCCCCCAAGACTGATCGCTGGATCTCCCTACAAATTTGCAGGCTAGGAGCGGGAGCTGCCTCTGAGAACTACAAAATGGCGTTTGTCCTCAGCGGCTCCTAGCCCCCAGGGGAGGGAGCCGACGCATTCCCTAATACCAGTCCCAAAGTCCATAGAACACTAACCTCTTACTTTGTCCCAGGCAAGTCTATGTTGATAATTCTGGAGTCGCCACAGCTCCTGGTGTTCTGGGGTTCCTCCAGCTGGCTGCTGGCCCTGCCGCCCTGGGGCTAAAACCTCGGCTCATGCGGACCTGTGCTCGGCTCGGCTCGGCTCCTGTGCTCTGCGTGCTGCACGCTGCCAGGTCCCAGACCAGTGCGCTGGTCCTTCCTGCAGGACTGCTGGGCTGTCCTCAGCAGGAGTTTAGCTTCTCTGTGTCGTTCTGTGGGTGCTGGGGCTCCAGAAGTTGTTCAGAGTCCCCTTTTACATCGTTTGGGGGGAATGTGGGGGCAGAGTGGCTTGGATGAGCTGTTTCTACTCCCAATCTAGAATATTCTTGATCCAAACAATTTTTATTGCTACCTTTCTAGCATCACAGATCCAAGCCTAGAAGGGACCTCCTCTAGAATCCATTCTAGATCGCATTCCCTTTTGCCTGAACTCTTTTAAACCGATCCCCTTTTCTTCTTGTCTCTTTCCCTTTCTAATTCATTTAACACACTTACTACATATATTTTTCTATCAATGTTTGAATCTGAACAAGGTATATGAAGCACTTTTTTTTAAAAGCCCATGGCTTTTATTTATTTTGTCATTAAGGTCATTGTTGAATATTTAAATAATTTTTTAACATTTATTTAAAAGAAATTATAGCTCTAAATTCTCTAACTCCTTCCACTCATTGCGAAGGCAAGAAATACGATATGTGAAGCACTTTTTAAGCCTTGAAGTGCTATATAAATGTCCGGTATCCCTGTCACTACCACCATCACCACCATCATAATTATCATCATTAAGGCAGTATTATATAGTGAATACAGAGCTCAGCCAAAAACCAATTAGGAAGACCTAGGTTTAAATCCCATCTATGATGTCTACTGACTGTGACCCTGGGCTATCACTTAACCTGTCAGTGCTCTGGATCAGCCTTTCTTAAACTGTGGGTCATGATCCCATAAAAATTTGGCCACAATAAAAGGTTTCTGAGCATGCAATGAGAAGAAATTAATTAAAAATCAAACACATAATAAATATGAGGTGTTTCTGGCATCACTTGTCCCTGTTTCCACTGCAGCCCTGGTTCTGAAGATAATAAATGCGCACTTTGCACTGCGCATGCCCTCAGGCTACACAGTACCCTAGTGAACCCAGCCTAAATACCAGAAAGGGTTGGGAGTGGAAAAAGTTTAAGAAACCCTGTTCTAGGTAACTCTCTAAGGGTATAAGATATAAAGAAGATGTTCACCTCCATTGGTAGAGGGAATGTCCTCATCTGCCAGTTCCCTACACCAATGAAGTCACAGATACAATAAAACCTTGTACCTTTCTCCTTTCAATGGAAATAAGGAATACTATGAGCATGGACTGTTGCATCTGCTTTCAGATACATTTGATTTGTCATTTTTTTTGCTGATTTAAAAAAAAAAAGTCTTCGAAGGGAAGGTTCACTGAATGGGGGAAATGAAGGGTTATATTAAAACAAATGAATGTGATGACCCTGTTCATGCCTATTCTTTTTTTCCTATTTACTTTTTCCCTATTTATTTTTATTGTGTTTAATTGTTCAAAAGCTTTCACAGATTCCTCCTTCGATGTCTGAATATAATTTATACTCCAAAGACTAGCCTATTCCTATTTGTCTCCAGCACACCATTCCAACCTTTTCTCATTCTAATTCCTTTTACATACTTTAGCTTCCAGACAAACTGGTCTAAATATACAGGCCCTTCTCCCAACACAGTCAGTACCTTCCTTTACTCTGTGCTCTAACTCATAACATGTCTCTCTCTATTGAAATTCTACCCTACCTTCAAGGCAGAGATCAAATGCTTTGTCTTCTGGGAAGCCTTCCCCAATATCTCCAGCAGAAGGTGACTGCTTGCTCTGAACTAACACTTTGTTAGCTTTATATACATGGGATATTTACATTTTAGTCATCTGTACACAGTCACTATGTGGCAAGGATAAGGCTTCCTGACCAGAGTTCTTAGTCTTATCCCCCCAACTAAATCATTAGATCTTTGGGGACAAGAATCTTCTATCACTTATCATCCCACCTCAACCTGTTGCCAGAGGGAACAGTAGAAAATACGGAAAAGTGGTCAGGGCTCAGAGTCAGCAGATGGGGCTTTGGCTGCTGCTTCTAATGCTTAGAGTTGTATGACTGTGAAGGAGTCACTTATCTTCTCAGAAGCTTGGTTTCCTAAATGGGGGCAATGAAACAAAAATCTTCCAAGCCTCAGGTTCATTGTGAGAAAAGAGCTTTTCAAACCTTAAAAGAATTGTGTCAACATGAGCCATTGTTGTTATTGCAAAATCAGGCTTAACTTGGGTGCTACTGAACCTTCCTTTTTGTGACTCTCCCATTTGTTACCCTGTAAACTTATTTTGTATTTGTTTATTTCTGTATAAGTTAATTTCTCCAAGAAAATCAACTTTTTTTGGTTTTATTTTGTTTTGTTTTGTTTTTTAGACAGAAACTGTTTCAATTTGTTTTTGTGTCCTTATTATAGAGCACTAGTCTTGTACAGTATTAGCAGGCACTTAATACATATTTTCTTACTTGCTGAATGAAGAAAAGAATCAATGAATAGCTGAGAGAAATGATTACTGAATGAATTAGAAGTTCAGGGTTAGGATACTGGCCAAAGGTATATTTTTTAAAATATTTTTTTCAGTTGACAAGCATTTTTTTCTCCTTCCATGTTCTCCTCTCCCACCCCCCCTGCACCTCAGAAAGAAAAGAGAAATAAAACCATTATAACAAATATGTGTAATCAAGTGAAGCAAATTTCTTCATTGGCCAAAGTTCAAAAATGTATTTCTTATTCCCATCTTGAGACCATTCCCTCTTCTCTGTCAGGAAGTGGGCTGTATACTTCATTACTGACCTTCTGGAATTATGGTTAGTGATTGCACTGATCAGAATTCTTGAGTCTCTCAACATTGTTTGCCTTTACAACATTGTTGTTGTTATAGAAATTGTTTTCCTAGTTCTTCTCACTTAACTATGCATCAGTTCTTAAAGGTCTTTCCAGTTCCCTTTGAAATAGTCCATTTTATCATTTCTTATGGTACAATCATATTCCCTTATATTCATATATAATAATTTGTTTAGGCATTCCCAAATAGGTGTGCAAACCCTTACTTTTGAGCAGTGTTTTCCTACTATGAAAACAGCCTGTATAAATGTTTTTGTATATATAGATCCTTTTCCTTTTTCTTTGACATTTTTGGTAGTATAGAACTAGTAGGCAACTAGGTAGAGTACTAGACTTGGAATCAGAAAGACCTACCTGAGTTCAAATCATACATCAGATTCTTACTACCTGGGTAAGTTACTTGATTTCCTTTGTCCCAGTTTCCTCATCAGCAAAAATGAGGATAGCAATAGCACCAAATTCACAGGGTTGTTGTGAGATTCAAATGAAATAAATATGGAAAGTACTTTGCAAACATTGAAATGTGACACAAGTGCTAACTTATTCTTATCCATGGTGGTGGTGGTGATTGTGGTCTAGCTGGATCAAAGGATATGCATAATTTGGCGATTTTGGGGGCATAGTTCCAAATTGCTTTCCACAATTGTTCAAAGGTATTTTAAACCCTTCCTGAGCCCTGTCTTTGGTGCTGTACTTTCCTTGAAGAATAGCCCCTGCTGAAGACTGTCTTGTAAATGTGAGCTCACTGGTCCCCTAGAAAGGGAATGTACAGTGTTCCTGGATTTATTTAACATACCCCTCTGGATGTAAGCCACTTTCTTGTTAGCCTTCTCTGCTGGCACTGCACATTGAACCTAGAATATAAATGCTGTACCTATCAGTACATCAAGATTTCCTTCCAGCTAATTCAATACCATTTAAATCATACTTAGCTAGGGCATTCTTTCTTCCCCACTGTATCACCTTGCTCTTATTAAGTCTCACATTCTCTTTCCCAGCTTTAATCTATAAAAGTGATCCTGAAAAAGATCTATTCCATCTGTGTCTTCTTCCCCATCTTTTTGCCTTCTTAGGACAGAATTATTTGAATTTATCTTGTGAGTTGATAAAAATATTGGAGTACTTGTCTCATAGTAAGCCTTGAGAGATCCACTTGTTATGGATGTTTATTTGAAAGAAAGATTGTTTCTGGCACATAACACTTAAGCTATTGTCATTTCCAAATAAGAATTTATTTTCTTACCAGAGAGGAAAAGTAGTGCTTACAGAAGACAAGAAATCTATTTTTATCCAGTGTGTAAACTACTACTTGGAAGTATGGTGGGTGCCTTTGGAAGTTATGCCAAGTCCTTTAGGAAGCTAAGGTATCCTTTAGTGGAGGCATGCCCAAGTCAGACTCTTGACCATAAGCTTGACAGGTTGAAGGCCATGGTGGGATGACGTTTTAATAAATGAGTTATTTTGGAATTTGGAAATCACTGGAATATTCTGGCATGAGGAGAATGGATGATCTCCAATTTCCCTTCTAACTGTAGCTCCTGTGATTGTAGAATTATAAACACTATTTAGCCTTATCACAGGTTCATAGTAATAGGATAGTATCAAACTTAATATATTATTTAAATAAATTTAGTAATAATAATACCTAGCATTTACATAAGATTTTATAAAGCACTTTGCAAACATTTTATGTGATCTTCACAACAAACCTGGGAGATAGGTATGATTATCATACCCATTTTACAAATGAAGAAACTGAGGCAGACATAAGTTAAGGGACTTGACTAGGATCACTCAGTTAGTAAATATCTGAGGTTGGTGGTGATGAAGCACTGGGCTTGGAATCAGAAAGACTCATCTTAATGAGTTCAAATCCAGCCTCAGACACTTAGTGTCTGGACAGGTCATTTGCCCCTGTTTGCCTCAGTTTTTCATCTGTAAAATGAGCTGGAGAAGGAAATGGCAAAGCACTCCAGTATCTTAGCTGAGAAAACCCCAAATGGGATCATGGAGAATCAGACATGACTGGAAAACAGCTTAACAACCACAACATTCCTGTTGCAAAGTCCAGCACTCTAACTCTGTGTCACTTAGCTGCCTTATTTTGTACACTTATAGGAAGTAGACATAGAGTTATGGAACTTTGGAACTGGAAAGACATTTTAAAAACATCTAGTCTGACCCACTTGCTTTATACAAATAAGCAAGTTGGAATCTCAATGAACAATTTGCCAGGTACCTGAATTTATTGCAGATCCAAATTCTCATGACTTCTATTCTAGTGCCTTTCTACTATACCAAGCTAAGAAATTTTCTTAATATTCATCCTATTGGTATGAATTTCCCAAAGTATAAAATTTGTTTTCATAAATTCGTTTCAATCCAACAAATAAGCATTTGTCAAATATGGGATATATAGAAAGCACTGCTTTAGTTACTAGAAATATGAATGAGACATAATCCTTGACCTTAAGAAATTTATTTCTCTAAGTCACTGATAATATCTGAATCATTTCTAAGATAAAATAAAATAAAAACTCAGTCTAATATTTTTTATTACATTTGACTGGCCCCAAATAAATCACTTAGTCAATCAGTGAAGAAGTGTTTATTGAGCAGAAACTATGTGAATGGCCCTATGGAACCAAATGCTATTTCAGTTTCTAACCTAACATATCTGTCCATCCTGTTTCATTCCTATTTCATTAGTATTCACTATCATCTGTCATGAAAATTTTTATATAATTTTCCATGCAAAGTCAGTCAATGACATATCATTAAAAATGTATGTCCAATTAATCTTTTTTCCCTGGTCATCAGAATACCCAAACCAAAATGGCCATAGTACATTCTGGATAAATGAATTCTAAATAATCACTCCTAAGTCTTTACCTTTTGTGCATCATAGACCCCTCTGGGTCTGGTGAAAACCATGAAAATCCATCTCAGATTAATGTTTTTAAATGCACAAAATACATAGGATTAAAAAGGAAACTAATTTTATTGAAATAGAGTTATCAAAATAAGAAAAAAATTAAAATCACAGATCCCCTGAAATTTAGCTATGGGCCTTCTATGCTAGAGATCTGTGGGCCCCAGCTTTAGAATCCCTGGTATGAACCCACAGTTGTATGAACCATTATTTTTAATTAGACTATTTGACAAAATTGATCTTAAATTTCTTTTTATGTATTCCAAATTTTCTCACATATCTTTTTTTGTTTTGTTTTTGTTCTTTTGCTTTTTGTAGGGGGGAAGGTAAGGCAATTGGGGTTAAGTGACTTTCCCAAGGTCACATGGCTAGTATTAAGTGTCTGAGGCTGGATTTGAACTCAGGTCCTTCTGATTCCAGGGTCAGTGATCTATTCACTGCACCCCCTGGACACTGCTCACATATCTTTCTAAATACACTCACATTTTAAAAAGTTCATTTTAAAACAAGGACAATATTTATTGTTTTTATTCACAACTAGTATTTCCATTACCGAAATAAAACGTTTTAACAACCCAGAAGCATAATATTGAGTGCTTTAACAGTACAGACCAATTTATAATTTTTTGGTCTCTGAGTACTTTTATTCCATATTTTTTATTTTTCACCAATCTCAGCTTCTCCAGCATATCCTCATTAAAACGCAGAAACTGTCCTACCAAGGAAATAATATTAGTATCTTCTTCATAAAGTTCTTATACTACAGAAACACCATTTCCCTGACTTTCCTATCTATGTTACCTAATTAACTCAATGAAATTTCTTTCAGAACTGTTACATTAGAGAAACATTGTAGTGTTACAAGGGTATTTTAATTATAGAAATACCCTTTGGAATCAAAATCTTATAAGCGTTTCTTTTTAAATAGCTTTAATGTGGTGACGGTGGCATGTGACTACTAGTGAGGGGATAATATAGTGTCTCCACATCATAAGTGTTTAATAAAGGTTTGTTGATTGATTAATTGACTGTCCTAGATCTCCTCCTGCCCTTTCAGTTGTACCTTCTTAGTGTCTTTCATTGTTTCCTCTTATCCCACACCTTTAATATAGGCATTCTGTAAAATAATAACTTTCACTTCATTCCCTACTGACTCCTTCGATTATAGCTTCCATTCCTACTCCTGTCCAGGTCTTTGGTTTTAGCTCTAACACCTCAGAACTCTAAGAAGTACATTTTGCATGTATTGATTTTCTAATTGCCTGCTGGACATTACTTAGGTGTCTTACTAGAAACTCAATATGTCTCAAACTGATCTCATCAACATCCGCTTTCAAATCAGCTCTTCCTCCTGACTTCTCTTTCTCTATTACTGGCACCATCATTCTGCTCTCCAATCAGGTTTAAAACATCTAAGGCATACATATGAGTCTTCACTTTTCCTCTTACCTTAGGCCTTTTTAGCCATCAAGGTCTCTTGATTCTTGATTACCTGTCTTTCACAGCTATATTTCCTTTTCTTCTCACTGCCAACACCCTTATCACGCTTGCCTGGACAATTGTGAGTGCCACCTAACTAATTTCCCCATATCCAGGCTCTTGCTACTCCAGTCCATCTTTCACATCACCCTCAGGGTACTCTTTCGTAAAGTACTACCTGAATCCTGTCACTTAACTAGAAATAAAAGTTTACTTGGAGTCAGAAGACTTGGGTTTTAATTCTGACTCTACAAAGTCATTTCATCTCCTCTAAACCTATTTCCTCATGAGTAAAAATGGAGATAATAATACTTGTATTTCCTACCTTATGAGTCAACATGGTATAAAGAGCTGTCCACAAAGTCAGAGATAATTGGATTGGAGTCCCATCTCTGACACATGCATGCTGTACTGCCTCTGACAACTCTCTAAGACTTTCTAAGTTTCATAGAATGTTCCAATGTTTATTGATAGAGGGATTTCCTTAATGGAAGTTTCAGGGTTGGGTACCCAAATAAAACAAATAAAAATTTATCTCATAGGAGTTTCTTTGAGTACCAAATTAGATAACGTAAGTAAAGGACTTTGAAAGCTGGAAAGGTCTATATAAATGCAAGCTTATTGTTGCTGTTTTTGTTATCATTATTGTACAGAAGACTTTTGTCTTCTCTTATTTCCTGCTGAATATATTCTGAATTTCTTAGCCCAGAGTTCATAGTTCTCAAACTCCACTCACAACCTACCTCTCTTGTCTTTTTTTTCTTCCACTACTTCCATTCAATCTCTACACTTAAGCCAAAATAAACTATTTATTAACTCTTTCCCAAGTGTGCCTTGTGGTTTCCTGTCTCTGTGCATTGGCTTTCTACTATTCCCTCTGAAATATTCTCTCCCACATCATTGTCTATTATTTCTTCTGGGCCGGGCTCCAATGTCCTTTCTCCATAGAATATTCTTGGATCAGTCCAGGTGAAATGTTTTCTTCCTTCTTTCATTTCCTGTGCAGAATCCTAGTTTTTGGTGGGGAGTAGGTAGAGGAGACAGACCAAGTTCTGGAGGCATGGTGTGAAGACAAGCTAGCAAGAAAGGGAAGGGATAGGTATAGCAGTGAAGATCAGTTTCTGCAAATAAGTTAAACAAGCTTACATGTGTAGCTTTAAGTGAGTGAATGAGAGATTTAGAAAACCATTGAGACAAACATGGCACAGGTTGATAGTGAATGACAGATGACATCTGACTTTGGCATGTGACATTATAGGAAAAAGAAAAATTGCTTTATGTATTTTGAGTTAAGATTCTTCTTTATTCAAGAAGATTGGGGTTGGGGGATGCTTGGTTCAGTTGAAAGTTCAACACCATGAAAATGGAGACAATAAGGGCAATTCAGAGATATATTTGTGAAACTTGGTTGCTGTTGAATTCTAAGGGCCAAATACTGTTACCATTGCATGAGGATTTGAAAAGGGTAATACAAAGCACTGGAAGGGGATACTGATTAAAGTATTAGTATATTTGGGAATAATAGAATTAAATTAATTAAACCAAATCTAATCAATATTGGACCTAGTGGATTTTGTTTCTTCCATTCAATTCTACTCATTTTTGATTGTGTTCAAATGAAGTAAATGAGGCCATGAAAAAGAAGTAAAACTAATAGAAGAAATAATAATAATAATAATTAGAATTTATATAGCACTTTACAAATATTTTCTTATTTATACTCAAAACAGCACTGAGAAATAGGTAAAATTATTATTCCTATTTTATAGGTAAATAAACTCAGGCAAAATAAAGTTAAATGATTTGCCTAAGGTCACATAGCTACTATGTTTCTGAAGCAGGATTCAAACTTAGGTGTTCTTAGACTCTCTAAGTCTATCACTCTAGTTCACTGTCCTACCTAATATTGATATTCATTAAAAAAATCCTTAATTGTAATTTTAGTAGAAACTCAATTAGCTGGGACCTTTTGCACCTTTACAAGGAAAGAAAAAGGTTAAATCTAAGAAAACAATATGATGGCAGGGATTTCATAAAAAATATAAAGTTAGGAAAATTCCATTGATTCTTCATTCAAAATGTCTCTTCCTTTCTACTACAATAGCAACACTCTTATCCAGACTATTTTTACCTCATTGCCCGACTATTTGCAATAACTTCTCAGGTAAGTTACCTTCCCCAATTTCTTCCATTTATTTTGCCTCGCATTAGGTTAATCTTGTCAGAATACCCACTTTCATCTTGTTGTTACCATTTCATAAAGCTTCACTTTCTCCCAGTTGCCAAATGAATAATATCTCACCTTTTCTGAATGGCATTCAAGGCCTCTGCAATTTCACTTCATGCTTAGCTGTACCCACTTCTCCTTCTGTGACCCACCAGACAAACTTTGTGGGACATCCTGGCAGTTCTTATTGTCCTCTGGATTTTGCAAGGTCTCTTTCATCCTCAGTCATTATTTCCCTCTCCTAGACTTTACTCTCCCCCTCATTCCCAAGCATACCCATCTTTAAAACCCTTTCTGAAATTCTTCATTCTCTAAGAGGTCTTCCTAGTACACAGTAATTTCTCCCTCCTAACTTCTTGTTGCATTTAATGTCCTTACGTCTCCTTTCAGTCTTTAGTCACAGACACATATAATATACACACATGCATGTATATGTATACATATACGTATACACACCTATATGAGTATACATACACATACATATATGTCTACGTTATAATTTCATGTGAATATATCTTGTCTAGCCAACATAATATGAAAACCCTTCCAGGACAAGAAATGTCATCTGTGTCCTTTCATTCTTCCTGGCATTTAATGGCCGAGTGGTCAATAATTACTAATTGAGTTGAGAGAATTTGAGAATTGGCATGCATTAAAGTGCACATTGGATTGTCAAGCACATGGATGAATATCATGGAAAATGGTATTATTCTTCCATCATGCCAAGCCAGGCAAATGTCCAGCATAAGGGGAGAGAGGTATAGGTTAACTGCCACTATTTCTTTCCAAGTACCATAAAATATCATAGTTGGTATTAGTGGGGAAAAGTGGGGGTGATAGTAGGTGGGGAAAGAATAGTAATGGCATTACTCCTCATTTCTTTGTCACAGTGAAGAGGAGTGGAGGCCCTGGATCATTCCTATACCTTTACTTATTGACTTATTGTATTTCCTGGGATTGGGAAAAAATGTTCTCTCTGGTGGCATGAAATCGGCAAGGGGAAAAGTCTGGTTAATTCTGTTGTCATAGTGTTTTTTTTTTTTTAATTTGGGGGCTAATCCACAATTTGTGAAGCTCTGATTACTCTAGGGTAGGGTAAAATAAGAGTTTATGTAACTTGAGACAGTCCAATTTGGTACTTGTTAGTCAGAGAAAATATTTGGGAGAGAGAGTGGGCTGGAAATGAATTCCATAATGTTTTGAAATTATCAGACTTTGGTTTTCTCCTCCTGTTACCCTTCCCAGGAGCATGGCTAACTTATAGGTAGCAAGAATTTATCAGAAAAAAAAACAAACCCAAAAAACCTATCAAAAGATGTATATCCTGGGTCCTTTAAGGAGTAGCTAGAAGGAAACAAAAACAGTGAATACTCTCTTGCTTAGCAGAGTTTTACTCAGCTAAGGGAATAGATCTATCAAGTGCCCTCCATTGCTAAGACTTAGATTTGAAACAATGGCTCCTTAATTTGCTACTCTGTTAATGGCTGATTTATTTGTTCTTTTTTTTTCCCTAGGCCTCTGATATATTCTTAAAAACCTCTTAGGGGTTTTATCCTTTCAGTCTGAGGCATTTGTGCTTTATTTTCCCTTTTGTTCTTCAAACACCTTTGTCTCCTTTCTTACTTTCATCTTTTGAGAGGTTCAGAATAAATCTGCCTATGGTGTGCACTAAATAATTTGGATAAGGCTTGTGACAAGTTTTGATGATGCTAAGCCTCTCAGAATCCTAGAAAGTATTCCCAGCTTGTGTTAGTGGAAGATTAATGCAGAAGATCTTCAAAGTTCTATTTTTTCTTTAAATGTACATTGTCTCTACTGATGATTGATAAATATTAGCATTCTTCTATGCTGGTATTACTGATTATAATTGCAGAGGTGGTTGGTTGCTGGATGATTGGTTGGTTGCTGTTCCAAGAGGAACAAAATATTAATTGTTGCCAGCTTAATAGTTATTAAGGGGGCAGCTAGGTGGCTCAGTGGATAGAGTGCTAGGCATAAAGTCCAGAAGCCCTGAGTTCAAATGTGACCTGAGACACTTACTACTACCTTTGTGACCCTCAGCAAGTCACTTAACCCTGTTTGCCTCAGTTTCCTCAACTGTGAAATGAGCTAGAGAAGGAAATGGCAAGCCACTCTAGTATCTTTGCCAAGAAAACCCCAATTAGGGTCATGAAGAGTCTGACACAACTAAAAAACAAAGACTAACAGTTATTAAACATTTAAAAATTAATTTTTCAGAATGCATTCTTATTCTTATGTATTCTCATATGTATGTGCTTTGTGAATGAATAAAAATGGTAACCTTTTCTAAGCAAAATATGCATGTTACTTCTGAATAAAATGTGTATGTCATGATACATTTGCTTAGGGAGAGAAAGAAGTAGGCTTAAATTCTTGTGGTATTCATTTGAAGTATGTGTGTGTGTGTGTGTGTGTGTGTGCGCGCGCACACACACACACACACACACACACACACACACACACACACAGAAATGAAGCAGGTAATAAGTGTGACTTAGCCCAAAGAAAGTAACTAAATATTTGCTCTAGTGTCCTTATCACCTTGTATGCCAGAATGTTTTGGGTATGAGCTAAAAAATTTTGGTTGTCTGAGCTACAAATGCCTGAAAACCCAGGTGAAACCTTAAGGAAATGGGTCAGAGAGAGCTCATTGGCTTCCCCTCATTCCCACTGCTGTATCATATTTTCAGTTTTATTTTGATCAACATTTTTATTTTGATGAGGCAGCACGTGTAGTGGATAGAACACTGGATGGAGGAAGGATGAACTGGGTTAGAAGCTTGCCTCTGTAATTGATAAGTTCTGCGACGAGTCGTTTAATCTGTCCAAATCTTTATTAACTTTTTGATAGTTACCTGCACATTATCAATAGATTTGCCAGTAAAGTCACAGATCCTTGACTTAAATATGCTTGCTTTGACCCAATGAGCACATCATTCCCCAAAACCCCAACCCAACACTCTCATATACGTACACATGTACAGAATATTGCCTTAAAACAATTAAGGTCACAAAATAGAGTGAATATGAGTGAATTTTTTTTTCTCTTTTGTAATTTATTATTAGTTACCAGAAAGGAAAAAAAACATACTTCAATTTTGATTTTATGGTGCATTGTCCATTGTCTTTTCTTTGAGTTTTATTCATTATAATGTTGGCTTTATTTACATTTTTTGTACTGATTTTTTTGGCCCTGCTTTTTTACACTCTGTCTCTTCAGACAATTCTTCCTATATTTCTCTGAATTTCTGTTATTTGTGGTTCATTTGCCATTCTTTATAGCATTATAATATCTAGACTAGAATCAGCTGTATAGTGCATGAACCAGGACCTGAGTTCAAATTGGTCCCCAGACACTAACCGTGAGACTCTGGGCAAGTCTACTAACCTATGTCTGCCTCAGTTTCCTTATTTGGGACAATAATAGCACTTAACTCCCAAAGTTGAGAGGATCAAATAAAATGTGTTTAGCACAGTAGCTGGCACTTAGTGGGTTCTTAATGAATGCTTTCTGGCTTACCTGTTTGCTTGCTTCTTGCCTTCCTTCCACTGTATTCACATGACACAATTTTTTTTTAGCCATTCTTGACTTTTGGTGCATATTACTTTGCTTACAACTTTTTGCTTCTATAAATGGCACCATTATGAATGAATATTTTGTGCTTTGGATTCTTTTCTTGGTGGCATTAATCATTGCCTTAGGCTATAAAACCAGTAGTGGGATCACTGAGTCAAAGGGTACTGATAATTTAGCAAGTTTTCTTGCATAATTCTAAATTGCCTTCCAGGATTGTTGGAGATTTCATCACTCCACAATCCATGAATTTTCATGTCCATCTTCCCATAATCCTTTCAGATTTAATTTCCCCATCTTTTACTATCTTTGCCAATTTGATAGGCATGAGATAACACACCAGAATTGCTTTGATACGCAGTTTTCTGATTTTAGTGATTTTTGAATCACTTTGAAGCACACAACTTTTTATAAGGTTCTTGGTAATTTGCATTTTAAATTATGTCCTTTGACCCATTACCTAAGAGGGAATGTCTCTTAGTTCGAAATGTCTCTTAGTTCTAAAAATTTATGTCAAGTCCTAAGTACTGTTCAATATCAGACTTATATCTCAGTTATTTAATGGAAATATTTTTTTCCTCAGGATCTATCTTTTCTTATTATTCTAGCTGTATTGTTTTGTTTGTGGAAAAGGACTTTATTTTTATATGATCATTATGTTTTTTTGAAGTAATTGTTATGTCTACTTATTACATTTCTCCCTATTTATAGTTGTGAAAGTTAAGAAACTTACATTACTTTTTTTCCTCATGATGTGTATTTTTTTGCCATGTGTATTTAATTTATTCACAAGTTTGGAATCGATTTTTGTATATAGTATAATATGCCGGCATACATCTCTTTTCTGCCATTTTCCCACCTAGTTATTGTAATGGTTATTTTAGAATAAAAATGTCCTTTCTGCAGTAGTTTTATTTTTAGGCTTTTTAGCACTGCATTGTTACATGTGTTTCTTTCAATATCTTGCTTCTCTAATTTACTCTACTAACCTCTTTTGTCTTTTTTTAAAAAAATAAAATAATAAATAGGGTTTAAAAATTCATTATGCTTTGTAATTCCTTTTGATATTCCTTACCTTTTGTTCCTCATCATAATATTTGTAATAATTGTGTCCAGTTCTTGTATCCTTTTGTAAATTTGATGAATCTATCAATCGCCTTACAAATATAGATAGTATCATCATTTTTATTATATTGAGACCATTCAGCCACAAATATTGTTTCTCTTTTAAATCAATCTTCCTTTATTCCCATAAGAATAATTTTTTAGTTTTATTTGTATTTCATGTGTCTTAGTAAGCCAATTCCTAAATATTTCATGTATTTTTCTTTTAAATTTATTTTTATGTCTTATACGTATATTTTTTCTTGCTCTTTTTTAAGTCGTTGTTGACTTTCTAGAGTTTTTTTTAAGTACACCATCATATTATCCAAAATAATTTTACTTTATCTTGCTGTATTTCTTTATTTTTCTTATCTTCCTGCTGTACTTAGCATTTCTAATCATAAGCCAAAAAGTAGTAATGTAAATAATGAGCATTCTTGCTTCATGCCTCATTATTAGGAAAATTTTGAATGTGTCCATGCTATATCTCCATTTTAGATGATTGTTTTTGAAATATTAAAAAGGCCCTTTCATTCCTATGCTGTCTTTTGTAGAATGTCTTTCCTGTTTCTGTTGATGTAATTGTGTCTTTTTGTTGTACTTTACTATCCCCAGACAGTATCCAAAGTGTATGGATATATCCCATCTCTTTCCTTACATCTTCTATCGGCATTATCCTTGACATACTTTGAGAGAGCCTAAGAAGATGCAATCAAACCCAATACTTTTTTTAACTACAAAAAAGTAATCATTTTATCTACCTGCTCAAAAGTCTACCCAACTTTAAACATAAAATAATAGAATAACAATTTATGCTTTGACCATGATTATCTGAACTCTATTAAATATAAGAATATGGATAGTAATGTAAACAAAAACAACATCGTCTATTCAGGTAGCAACTGGCAGTTTGCTTTGTGCTTTAAGGAAGGATTTTTGAGTCAGGAAGACATGGGCCTCAAACTCTTGGTGACCCTGAGTAAGTCACCTAATGTCTAGCTCCCTTAGTTTCTTCATCTATAAAATGGAGATCTTAGTAGCATCTACTTCACAGGATTGTTGTGAAGATCAAATATGAGAATGTGCAAAGTGCTTTGCAAACCTTAACTCTCTATATAAATGCCAGCTTCTATACTGATCTTCACAACAACCCTAGGAATTAGAAAGGGCTGGTATTATTATCCCCATTTTGTTGATAAAGAAACTGAGACTTAATGGTTAAACAACTTGTCTTAAGTCACTCATTTAGGATTTTAGACCTGGGAGTTTTTGTTCTTCATCATGTACTCTGTCCACTGATCCTCTAGATAAAGAAGTCATTAAAGGGTTAAAGCTGGTTGAGGAAAGATAATAAGCTTCATTTCAGCTATGCTTAGTTTTAAGTGACATGCATCCCCATGGAGATATTTATAGCCAGCCAAAAATACAGGAGTGGAGTGAAGGTTAGAGGTTAGGGCAGGAGATGTAGGTCTGAAAGTCCTCTGTGTACACATAATAATTGAAACCAGGTGAGGAGATGAATATTCCATATTGGTCAGTGGAAAGAAGAAAGGGTGATGGCTCTGGGCCAAATATTGTGAGCTAGCTGGAAGTAATAGTATATGGAAGTCAGGAAGGCAGAAAAGGAATGGTATAAGAAAGGTATCAGAATCATTAAATTGTTTGATTTAATTTGTAAATGAATTGTCTGTTTCTTGACAGTTAACAATGTGCTTTCTACTTTTGAAGACATAATAAAGGAAGGATAAACTCTTGCCCCCAGGATTAGAATATAAAGAGAGTATATATTATGAGTCATTTTCCCCCCAGACATCTGCAGGTCTGCACAGATGTTCAGCAAAATTTTCCTAGGCTCCACCAAGCTTACCAGTTCCACTAATCCCCATGGCCTCATGTAGGTACCTGTGAAAATGCTGCCCAAAAATCCTCATCCACTTTGGTGGGTGAGCAAGGATAATGATGGAACAAGTTTCTTTTAGGAAAATTTTCTGGTTAATCATAATCCTTCTATCTGGAGTTATGAAGCAATGGAATCTATTTAGCTTTCCATTGTAATCAGAATCAAAGTAGGAAAAAAAAATTCTGACCTTTCAGAGTCTGTTATTTATGTTCCCTATGTTTTTTTTTTTTTAAGAAGAAGCATGGTCAGCTATATTCTACACAAATATTCTCAGTGATGAGATGATGGTGAAGCAATGAATTCCTTCTGTTATGTGAATGGTTACAGAATTTTACTTCCCAAATTATTTCCCTCCCAAATGATTTAGCATGAAATAAATAGGGTAATAGACCTTGCAGAAGAAGGGAGGGCTGCTTTTATAACTGTGTATAGAGTACCCAAGAAACCCTCTATTTTGTAAAAAAAAATGGAAGGGGGGATGGATAACACTTTGAATTTACTAAATCACCAGCACATAGAAATGTGGCCAGGCTCCTGTTTAGTAGAGCATGTGACAGTTGCATGGAATATGGAGGAGTTAATATTTTCTGAAATAACTTTCATGCTGGAATTTACTGTCTTCTGTATATATAAATTTGAAACATTAATGTGCTATTCTAGATGTTTACATTTAATATGCATGCAAATTCGGGATGCATCCTAGGTGCAGCGAACATCATTTATGAATGCTTACTCTCCATGTTTGTTAGTAATTTTGGCTGCTTTAAAAATTAATACTTTAAAGAAATACACATTTTAAATCATTTGTAATGATTACTTTTGGTTTGAAAAGAAAACAATATTCAACTATTCTTCTCTCAGGGGGAAAATGTAATGTTTAACAAAGTTATGCAGAGTGTTAAAGGTTAGAATATTTTTATCTTTACTACGAATTGGTTTAGATTAGGTGTTGCAGATGATTGTCTCAGTTAACAATGCTGGAGAATATGGTGTTTACAATGAGTGATTGCAAGCTTTGACATTTTGGTACCATTATGGATGAGTCATTCCAGTGATAAACATACACTATGTTACAGAACACCATAATGTATTTTTAAATGTAAAAAGATAAGTAGGGCACAATATAACCAAAAGCTTAGAAAGAGAGAGTCCCAGATAGAGACTTTGTAGGAGGTCTAACTGCCATTTAGGCTTGTTGTCTTGACAACTAAAATACAGCCATCATGTCTTTCCCCACTCATGAAACCTTAGGGTCACCTTTGACTTTGCACTGCCCTTTCTTCCTCCCTCATTCAATCCATCAGTGAATTCTGCTTCTGCAATTTCTCCATCTTTTGGATTTTCATTCACCTTATTATCTCCATAGCCAAGCTCCCAAGATCAAGCATTGCTCTCTCCCAATGAGACAATCGAAGCTTCTGCAGTAAAGAGTTTTGGGCATCCCTGTTGCTCACCTTTTCAGCCAATTGAAACCATGAAACCAAAAATCTTCCTTTTTTCCTACCACATAAATGATGTTACCCTTCCCATTTTGCAAACCTCCTGTGGCTCTGTATCATCCTCTGCACCAAAATAAGCTTATTTTTCTTTCCATAAGTCTGCCTAGCCATATGATTCTCTTTCTTTTCTCCCATATTCTTTTTTCTCTTATCCTTGTACTTTATGTGTCTCATTCTTCCTATTTACTTCCAGACTACCCATTTGTATTTGAAATAGCTTTCTTTTCCATCTGTATCTACACTCTTCCCCCTTTGTAACCTTATAGCTCCTTCCTTTTCTTCACAGTTATTTCTCTTTAAATGAGAATGAACAGCTAGGTGGTTCAGTGGATAGAGGAGTGGAGTCAGGAAGATTCAAACTTATTACTTAGTAGCTGTGTGATCTTGGGAAAGTCACTTAATCTGTTTGCCTCAGTTTCCTCAACTGTAAAATGGCAATAGTAAAGGAACCTACCTTGCATAGATCACCTACTTTGTGAATGTTTGATCAGGTCATATTTATAAAGAATTTAGCACCGTGCTGGGCGCATAAGAGATACTATGTAAATATAAGTTATTAGTACTACTACTACTACTACTACTGCTGCTGCTGCTACTACTACTACCACTATTACCACTACCACCACCACCATTACTACCACTACTACTACTACTACCACAACCACCACCACCATTACTACTACTACTACTACTACTACTACTACTACTACTACTACTACTACTACTACTATACAGTAAAAAGAGTGTTTGGATCCAGTGTTGTTCCCCTTCCCCTCTTTCAATCAAATCCAGGAACTCCCTCTCATCTCTAGGATCAAATATAAAACCATCTGGTTTTTAAACCCTTCATAAATAGGCAGACCCCTTCCTTCCTTTCTAGTCTTCTTACATCTTAATCCCCTCTACCTATTATGAGATCTAATGACACTGACCAGCTTGCTATTCTTTACATATTCCTTCATCATCTGTCTCTGAGTGTTTTCTCTGGTTATCTTCCATGCCTGGAATTTTCTCCTTCCTCATGTCTGCCTCCTAGCTTTCTTGGCTTCCTTCAGGTCCCCGTTCAAATCCTACTTTCTTCAAGAAACCTTTCCCAATCTCCCTTAAGAGTGCCTTCCCTTTGTTCCTCCCCATCCCCAATTTACCCTGCCTATATCCTGTTTGTACAAAGTTATTTGCTGTTTGTCTCCCCCATTAGACTATGAGTTCTCTGAGAGCAGTCCCTTCCCTCTTTCATTGTATCCCCAGTGTTTCACACAATACCTGGCACAGAGTGGGTAATAAATGCTAGGTGATTGATTGATTTGGAAGTATTCTCTAACTGGACTGTGCAGTCATTAAACACGTGAGAGAAAGCACAACTTGACAGGTAGTATACCTGCTTTTTTAATGAATACACAAGAGGAGAAATCCCAAGGATTCATTACTGCATTTCTGATATTTGTGAATAAACTAAATTAGAGCTGTTTTTACCATGCTACTCTAGCCAAGAAAAAAAAAAGATAGTAAGAGTTATGAGGAACATAGCTGAACTATGTCTTAGGTATATTTTGAGGAGAGAATGATAAAGGCCATCATTTCTATTAACTTATCCTACAATGGGAGAGAGAATTGTACCCATTTATTCTTTACCTAACTGCTTTATGAACCTCATATTGTCTGATAGCCTCACAGTTGTTGGGCTGAATATAGTGGCAAGGTTTGAATTAACATTGTCATTTCTGTTAAAGCTTTTTGTTGTCTGTTTTAAGGGATTGTGCATTTGTCTTTTCTATCCCCAAAGAAGGAGCTGGCATATTAGATAAAGGGCCATTCCTCTGGTACTTTAGTGCATAAAGCTAGTATATCCCTGGTAGGCACTAGCTCTCTGTCTGAGTCTTTACCAGGGAAATGAATCTAGGTATAGGAGGCAGTTTTACTGATCTACCCAAGAGCATGTTACAGAAGAAATCTATCACAATAACAATGATCTAGCCTTCTACCAGAATCCAACCATATCCATATTCAGATTAGAACACAGAGTACTGGCTATAAAAATGATATCTTAGTATTCTTGGATAATGCTGCCTTTACAATATTCGTAAGATATATTAAAATCAAGAACTTCAAATTATGTTTTCATAGGTTGAGAAAAGCATGTATCCTTGTGTCATTTCCTGTCAAATGCTCAAAAATAATGAGGGAGTCTCTACCATGTTCTCAAACAAAGATAGGATGTGGCTGAGTGGCTTGATCCCAGGGGATCTCAGACTTTGTGTCAAAGGAGGGGTCACAGAGAAGGCAAATTTGTTGTTAATTTGAGTATCTGCTAGGTATGAGGTATGTACTAGGTGTTGAAAGGCCTTATAATCTAATTTACCAAGTGTTTTTAAGAGTCTTTTATGTGAAAGACACAAAGGAAATGATTTGGAAACCTAGCTTTGTGGAATTGTGTTAAGATGTTCATCTTGTTATTTCCATTTATATCATGTCTTATGGAAATTGGAAAATTAGCCCTCAAATATTCATTCATTCAACATATATTTCTGAAGCTTCTACTATATGCAAGGCAAAATGCTAGGAATTATAGGGGATTCAAGTATGTATTAAGACCCAGTCCTTAGGTGATGAACACCTACTAAGTTAAGTAATAAGCACACACTAAGAACACAAAAATGAAAAACAACACAAACCCTGCCCTGAAAAAGTATATATGAGTGTGATAACACTCAAGGTTCTCAAACCTTTTATCTCTCCCTTTCCACTGATCCTTTCCTTTCTGACTATAAGCATACATTCAGGTCTCTTTTGTTCCTAAACACACTCACTTGACTATATAAGCTCATCAAGCAATCATTCTATATCTTTCTTTCTTTTTACAGGCAGAACCCTTGAAAAAAATTCTATGCTCACTGCCTCTGCTTTTCTCATTCATTTTTCAAATTTTTGCAATACAGAGCTTGCTCCCATCATCAAGTGAAATTACTCTCTGTCATGTTACTGTACAGCTAGGTGGCATAACAGATAGAGTACCAGGCCTAGAGTCAGGAAGACCTGATTTGAAATGGAGACTCAGATATTTGCTAGCTGTGTGACCCTAGACAAGTCACTTAACCCTGTTTGCCTCAGTTTCCTCATCTATAAAATGAACTAGGGAAGGAAATGGCAAAGCACTCCAGTATCTTTGCTAAAAAATATACCAAATGAGGTCATGAAGAGTTGCACATGACTTAAATGACTCAACAACAATAATGTTTCTAGTGATCTTTGATTGCCAAATTCAATAGCTTTTTTTCAGTCTGAATTCTTCTTGACTTTGCCATAGCATTTGGCACTTATGACCACCCTATTCTTTGTGTATTCTCTTTTCTATGGATTTTTGTGATAGCTCTCTATTAATTCTTTTTCTACCAATCTGACTCCTTTTTCTTAGTCTTTTTTGTTGGATCACCATCCATGACTCATTTATTCCCAAGACTCTACCCCAGGCTACCTCTTTCTCCACTCTCAATACTCTCTTGCTGATCTCATCTACTTCCAAAGGCTCACTTATTAACTGTTGTGATGACTTTTAGATTTATATATCCACCCTTAGTTTCTCTCCTGAGCTTTAGTTACTCATCATCACTTGCCTGTTGGATGTTTCCAAGTAGATTTCCTGAAACTACCTCAAAATATGTTCAAAGGAGAACTTGCTATCTTATCCTTTAGACACTCCCCTCTTCCAGTTTTTCCTTTTTCTGATGAGGCAATACCATCATTCTAGTTACTCATGTTATCAATATTGGAGTCATCATCAACTCAGTTTCTCACGCAACACATACAGCTAGTTGTTAAGTCTTTCACAATTTCACAGTTCCTCTTCTCTTTGTTCACGATGATGCTTTTGTTCAGCCTTTTATCACCTTTCACTTGACCTGTTGTAGTAGACTTCTAATAGATCTTTGTACTCCAAATTTGTTCCTTTTTCAATTCATCTTCCACACAGCTGCCAAACTAATATTCTAATGCACTAATCTGACCCTGTTCCACCCTCACTTAAGAAGCTTCAGTGACTCCCTGTTGCCTTTAGGATCAACCACATCTTCTCTCTTTGGTATCTGAAGCTCTTCACAACTAGCCCCAACCTACCTTTCCAGATTTATGAAACATTGTTCCCTTTAATGCATTATACAGACTACCCAAACTGGCCTATTTGCTACACACTTAATATCCTATTTTTCCTTCTGATATTTCATTTCCCATTTTCATGACTTTTCACAAGCTTCATGACTGGAATGCATTTTCTCCTCATGTCTACTTCTTAGAATCCCTACTTTTTCCATAGCTCAGTTCAAATGCCACTTCTTACATGATGTCTTTCATGATTTTCTAGTTGCTAGTGTGACCCTCAACCCCCAAATTACTTTGTATTTGCTTCATATATATTTTGTTTTTGCTTATGTAGGTACGTGCTATGTAGAAAGACATGAATTCAAAGCCAACCTCAAGACATTTACTAGCTACAAGTGACTTACCTCTGATTTCTTCAGTTTTCTCAAATGGGGATCATAATGGTGCCTACCTCACAGGATTGTTGTAAGGATAAAACAAGATCATATTTGTAAATCTCTTAGCACAAGTCTGATTCATAGCAGGTGCTTAACAAAATGCTGATTTCTATTCCTGTTCCTATTCTCTGGTAGAATATCAGCTGCTTGAGGGCAGAGATCATTTCCTTTTTGTATGTATTCTGCAGTTCTCTAACACAATACCTATAGGGTGGTAAGTGCTTAGTAAATTCTTGTTGATTGATTTGTGGAACATAAACATAGGATGGCATCCCCAAAATTCACATGACAACATGAGCTCAGTACTCATTACTATTTTGTTGCATTGTTTATTATAGAATCCTTAAATGATACGGTGAAGGATGGATAGGAGCACAAAAGTCAAAATCTCAATTCCAGCTAAGCTGACCAGTGAATTTATAGTGTTTATAGAACTTGAGGGGGCCTTTGGGATCATTTGACCCATCCCCTGGAAATGAGGAAATTGACACCCCAGCTGGTCAAATGAATTCCCTAAGATTACACAAGTAGTGAACATTGTTGTTGTTCAGCTGTCTTAGTCACATCCAACTCTTTGTGAACTCATTTAGGGTTTAGTTGGCAGGGATACTGGAGTGGTTTGCCATTTCCTTCTCTAGCTCATTTTATAAATGAAGAAACTGAGGCAAACATGGTTAAGTTTGACTTGTCCATAGTTAGTAAGTGTCCAAGGTCAGATTTGAACTCAGGAAGATGAATCTTCCTGACTTCAGGTCCAGCACTCTATCCCTTGCCCTTTATATTACTTATGAGTAAGTAATAGAACAGTTAATTCAAATGTAGGTCCTCTAGACTCCAGTGCAAGTGATTTATTTCAGTATAACAGACTTGTTCCATTGGGGGTAAGGGGAAATCTGAAAGGATGAGAAAGGCAAAGAGTTTTCTTGCATCAACCATATGAAAGACACACTTGTTTGAACCAAGTGATTGCTTTAGATAGCCTCTATAATATGTTCAGGTCAACTCTTTTTGAGCATTTAATCAGTTGGAGCAGTGGTTCCCAGTGGTGTTCCATGGGATACCTTGTGTTTCATGAAAGTTTCTCCAGTGAGTCCCTCTACTACACAGAGACATTTACAGCTGCTGTTGACCTCCCTAGTTCATGAAAGGTAGGGTGGGAGGAGAGAGAGGTACCCTTGTATCTCAGACTGTGTAGGTGTACTTGCCTTGTAGCATAGGGATGAGTGGCCTGCTGCATCTGGTGATTCCTGCTTAAAAGCAGGATTCTGGCCACCCCCTCCCCAACCCACCAGCACTTTGAAGTATATAGGAACAGCAGTGACAACTGCTACTCCTGACTTTAGGAAAGGTAAAATAATTTTGGCTTTTGGTAAACTAAATTTAATGTTATGTTTTGAGTAAGTTTTTTTTTCTTTGCAAGATAGAGTAGTCCTTGATGTTGTTAAATGAATTAGTATAAAGTACTAAGGAAAAGGTATAATCAGGATTCTGTCTAGAAAAATAAAACTGCAACATTAATAACTTAAATAGTAACTAAAAAGTTTGCAAAGGAGTTTATGTATACTATTTTACTTAAGATTTACAGTACCTTTGTGAGGCAGCTATTATAGGCATTAATCTCATTTTCATTTTGCAAATTAGGAAATTGAGGCTAAGGAGAGTTAATTTGTTCCATGGTACAGTGGACTTGAAGTTGTAAAACCTAAATTTGAATCCCAGTTATGCCATTCAATACCTCTGTACCCTTGGGTAAGCCACCCTGGGTAAGCTTCAATTTTTCTGTATTTGTACAATGAGTGAGTTGAAATAGATGGAACTCTAGATTTATGAGCTGTCCAAGGTTCTATGCTTAGTAAATGTCAGCAGGGGGATTTGAACCCAGGTTTTTCTGGTCTTCTCTCTAGATGCCAGAGGTCTCAAGCCAAGTCCCTGATCTGGCAATAGCAGTGGCATTTTCTCTGCACATCCAGTCTTAGAGGGGTTTTGTTGGTGGTGGTGGTAAGAGAGTGGCAGTAGGTCTCAGAGTGCCTAGCCAAGAGCAGGAGCAGGAAGAGGGAGAGAGCACAATACTGTACAATAGAGTTAAGATAGGTGGGCTTATTTTGAATGCAGGTTTCTTTCAGAATTCTTTACGTAAAGTTGAATTTATGTAATGTGAATTTATGTAAAGTGAAAACTGTCTGTAGTGAGTTCTAATGAATATCTTCAAGATTGTAGGCTAGTTATGTGGCTGCTGTTGTTTAAACATTCATGTTCCTTTTGATTCATAGGAGTTATTTAGGAAAGGTAAACATATGCATCATCTATGCATAATGTTCTTTAAAGAGAATGTTTGGATTCTTTCATGTGATTTCCATTAATTGCTAGTAAGGATTCCTCCTCTCCTTTGGCAGTGCATCTCTAAAAATCATCATAGAAATCAATAGGAAAACAAAACATTTATTTATAGTCTATAATTCAGTCATCTAATTCATAAAGTGTGCTCAAGCTGTATTTATGTTTGGGGCTGAAAAATAGAAATCGGCTACCAAGCCTTCTTGTGTCATTGTTGATGAATAGAAGCAAAAAGAATCAGATTGTCTTTGACATAATTGACCTTTCAATGTTCTTTAGGCACAGGCTTGGTTATGGGTTTTGTAAAGAGTTGTTAACGTTATAATGCCTCAGATTTTTCCCATTAATAATGAGTAAGAGCATGGCAGACACGGTTTAGGTTGATGCTTAAAAGTTTTTTGATTAATTGGCTCTTTAAAAGTCTTCAAGCTTTGGATATTTTGTTAAACTTTCCAACTAAAAAACTCATTTATATTCTCCATTACTTTTCTGGCTATACAGTTGTGTTGAGGGAATTAAAATCATCTTTTAAAAACATCCCTTGGATACCCCAAACTCATACATTGATGGATGTTAATAGGAGAGTCAAGTCTATTCTAGATTAATATTATAGACATGTACTGAGCTATCTGGGGAAAAGCAAAGGTTGACTTAAATCCACAGACCAAGATGCTTTGCAGATTTTGAAATATGTCACTCAGCTCCAAATTAATTCATATATTCAAAATACACACACACACACACACACACACACACACACACACTAGTTCTGACAACTAGAAATGACCCAGAGAAAGCCTAGACTAGGACAAACCTTTGATGAATCTACAACTAAAGCTAATGATGGCTCAAAGGTGTTATGGCAACAACTTTTATCAGAAATTTTTTTTTAAAATGAGTATTTTAGAAGTTAATTGCTATTAAGATAACTTAAAGAACTTTGTTTACCTAAATTGACAGATGTGGAATACCTGTACTTGGGGTGAGACTTTAGATTTAGGTGACATGCTTTGGGGACAAATAAAGATCAGATAACTTGCTTGTAAGTGAAAGCAGGAGAATATTAGGTTCAGTTCTATTCTTTCAAACAATAAAGGCATATCATATTCCAAATATAAATACACTTCAGATAAAAAACATGAAGGGGCAAAGCGGATCACCTTATATCAGTCCTAAGGCTCCACCAGATTTTGTTGGTAGAGGGCAATGATACTCCTTTTCTCTTCTTTTGGCTAAGTGATTGTCTTGGTGGCTGCTTTACTTTGGAATTTTGTAGCTCCCATCATTTGAACTCTGTAGGTACTTGCTCAAACTGGTACAGACTGAAAGCCATCTACACCTTCTAATCTGGTGTAGTTATCATTCATGTTTTTCTTCTACTCTTTTAAACTGTTTTTTAAAAATTATGAACTTAATAATAATAACTGACAAACACAAGCATTTCAGGATGCAAAGGACAGGAGTTAGAATTGTAAAATTCTGATGCATGTATGTATCCAGTTTTTTTTAAAGAAGAAATATATGTTTAAATATTAAAGTTGAACAAGGTTGAAACAAAATTATTCTGTTTGTGCCCCCTTATGTCCTTTTTCCTTATGCACCAAATATGTTATTGAGGATCTTTTTTCTCATGCCTATTATTACCTACTGGTACATCTCTTCCATTCCCTGCACTAGATAGAAGCCCAGTCTGGTAACAGATAAATATGGGTAAGTATCTTTAACTTTTGCATAGAGGACCCATCCAATAACTGGGGTGTGAAAGGTTCTTCATTCTTCTGATTCTTTTGGTCTCTTAGAGTTAGCATAGTATCCACACTGTTCACTACTGCCTGTTAATTGCCACAATATGACTAGCCCATGACTAGTCCTCCTTAGGCCATAATGTCATCAATCAACAATTCTGGTGGCACAATGGATAGAGAGCTGGGCCTAGAGTTAAGAATAATTATGTTCAAATCTGGCCTCAAATCTGTGTGACCCTGGACTTGTCACTTGACCTGTGTTTGCCCCAGTTTTCTCAACTGTAAAACAGAAATAATTGCACCTATCTTGAGGAGTTGTTTTGAGAAGCAATTGGGATGATATTTAAAAAAAAAACCACTTAATTTTCCTTTTAGCTAATTATTTTGATTCTTACTAATAATTTTGATTCTTCTGAGATTACACTGTTTCATGATATCACTGAAAATAATATACAGTGGGTTTTTTTGGTTCTTTTTAAAGATACAGTCTTATTACCTCTTTTGAATTAATTCTGGACTCAACCTATTGTTCTTCCTTTGAAGCTATCCCAAATAAGTCATAAAATCATAGAATTTGAGAATTGGAAGGGCAACTCAGCAACTAACTAGTTAAACAGAAATAGGAAGGGAATCCCCTCTATAACTCAATGTATTCATAGGATGACTCATGATAACATTCATGGGCTGAGTTTCTAGCTGTATGTCATAATGTGTGTGTGTGTGTGTGTGTGTGTGTGTGTGTGTGTGTTTAAACCACTTTGGTAGGGTTTGTTTGTTTATAGTATGGATGGTTAGACCAATCTCTTATTTATTTTTGAGTTTTTCACTGAGAAAATTTGCTTAGTGTTTTATGGTTTCATGTAATTAGTTCAGTATCTTCTATATCTTTGTTCATAGAACCTCTCAATAAACAGGGAATCCATTTTTGTTTAAATTCTTCACAGGATATCTTCCCTGACACTGGGAAAAAAGTGAAGGTAAATATATATATCTGCTCGTTTTTCACTTCATTTGAGGTCAGCATTGAGCAGTTAGACCTATACTCCCACTGGTATGGAGGCTCACATTATTTTAATGTGTGCACAGGTTAGTAAGGAGAGCATTTTGAAACTGCATTTCCCCAGGTGTTTTAGATACAGTAGAGTTTGGTGTTCTCTATCCCCTCGGGCAGTTGGGCAACGATAACAATGAGGTCCTGTTGTAGGGAAAAACTTAACTATTTCTTATTTGTGCTTATTTCCTTTTCTTCCTTTTTTCATCAAAGATGTCCTTGGTGCCTGGGCAGGACATTCTCATAAAAACATAAAGCTTTTATAGAGATGAGAAGGGTAAACATATAGATTAGTAGTTGCAGGATTTGTGTGGGGGATATATGTTTTGGTGAAGATCTCATCATCTGTGATCTTCGCTATCCTCTTGGGACTATCCCTTTGAGATATCTTGAGAATCAGTTTCTCACTGTTTTTAAAAATGTTGCTGCTCCCAGGAAAGACTGCTCTGTTGTGTGATTGGTGGAGTCCAACCTCTCTTCCAAACATCAACTTCCCAAGCGCTGATATTCTTGACTTACATAGAATGGCCAATAGAGGTAGTTCTACTGTCATGGCTAATGGAACCATCACTGTAATACTATCAGCAGAAATTTCATCTATAGATGCTTTCAGGGTGATCTGGCTTAGGTTAATTTCATATTAAGCCTCCTCATGTTTGTTCTCCTCCCAGATTTGTTTTTACTTTTTTTTTTAATGAAGTAATGCTTTTTTTTTTTTAAACAAATACTTTATTAACTTCTGTTTTACATCATTCATTTCCGCCAGATTTTGAGTTACAATCATTTTCCCCCCATTATTCCCCTACCCAACCTCCCAGAATAGCAGTCCCACAAGATATCGCTTCCTCCAATCTGCTCTCTCCCATACCTTCTCCCATACCCCCTTCGACTTTTCCATTAGAGGAAGATGAATCTTTGTGTCCCAATGCCTGCAC
>WOXC01007993.1:0-16503 GCA_011680675.1 Gymnobelideus leadbeateri
TATTCAGTATCATTGCTGGCAAGATTCTTTCCAGTATCCTTAATAGGCCGATCCTTCACCTGGAAGATGGTCATCTATCTGAGAGCCAGCTTGGCTTCAGAAAGGGCCAAGAATCAGAACAGAGGTCTGTATACAATGTTTATAGGTCTAACCAAGACCTTTGTTACTGTCAATTATGAGGGCTTGTGGAAAATTATGGCAAAATTTGTCTGCCTGGAGAAGTTCATCAGTATTGTATGTCATTTTTATGATGGCATGCTTGCACAGGTTCTGAATGTTGGATGATGCTTTCATGCTTTCCCAGTCACCAGTGGAGTGAAGCAGAGTTGTATGCATGCTCCCATGATTTTTAGCATGATGTTTTCAGCAATAATGTGAGACACCTTCAGTGAGAAGGAAAATGGCAGCAAGGTCAGCTACAACACTGAGGGTAAATTATTTAACTTGAAAAGGCTACAAGTCAAGACTAAGGTGAAGGGAGAGTTGGTGCATGATCTTTAGTTCACAGATGATTGTGCACTCAATGCAGCAGCCACGGAAGCTAAGATGAAATAAAGTATGGATCAATTCTCTGTTTCTTGTGCTAATTTTGGCCTAACAAATCTAAGAAAACATAAGTTCTCCATCAGTCAGCATGACACTACCCGCATGCAGAATCATTGAGTATATCAAATAGAGAAATTTCGAATGATGTGGATAAGTTCACTTACCTTGGCAGTATAATTCCCAGGGCTCTACACAGTTGTTGAGGCTGACTCATGCACTGGCAGAGCTAGATTAGTGTTTGGGAAGCTCTAAAGGAAAAGTGTGGAAGAGATTAGGCAGTCTACTGAACTGAAGGTCTACAAAGCATTGTGCTGACCTCATTGTTGTATGCCTGTGAAACCTGAATAGTATACCAGAACCATTCCAGGAAACTGAATTGCTTCTATTAGAATTGTCTTAGGGAGATTCTGAAGATCATCTAGGAAAATAAAGTACCTGACACTGCTGTCCTTTTTTTTTTTTGAGCTAAACTGCCAGGCATTCAAACTCTCCTGCAGTGAGCTCAACTCCTATTATCTGGCCCCATTGTCCAAATACCAAACATACCCTTGCCTAAAAGATTGTTTTATGGAGAACTCATACAAGGCAAGCATTCACATGAAGACCAGAAGAAATGATACAAGGATACTCTCCAGATCTCTCTATAGACCTTTGGAAGCAGTTGTGTGACATGAGAGACACTGGCAAAGGACTGCATAGCATGGCATGCCCACATCAAAGAAGGTACTGTACTCTGAGTGAAGCAGAATTGCAGTAGTTTAAATGTAATAGGAGATGTGTAAATTTAAAGATACTCCCAATATTCATGCGGACTATTTTTAGTAGAGTCTTATGAGCCCATATTGACTTGGTCAGCTACAGTCAGATACATTGTACCTTGACTTCAACATAATGATGTCATTTTGGTCCTCTTCAAGAAGGGACAACAACCAACCAACCAACCAACTATACAAAGTAGTTAATTTGTAAACATAAAATTATAGGATGGTTTTTAATATATACATATGTGGAATTACTTTGCTAAAATCTCAATCCTAATAAACCACAAATAAGATATCTAAGAATATTTTTCTGCTAATTAGGAAGAAAACAAGGATAATGACTCTTCATGGAAGCAGATTATAGCCTACATGTATACAACTATTCTTGGAGACATTTGTCTACATGCAACTACATCCAGTTTGCAGAAAATTGCTTTCATGGGCTTCAGTGACTGTGAAAAACTCTCAGAATATCTTGAACTAAGGAACACAAAATCAGCAGAACCTGTGGAATTAAAGGCAGCAAATTTTTTAGACCTTTTAAAGTATTGCTCTTCACAAATGTCAGATAACTGTAAGTATAAGCATTTGCATCTTATCGATTAGTTTTAATAGGTACAAATTGATATGTATTTATCTGTATGTGTACATTGACATATCTAATTTAGCTTTTTGAAAACAGTTGTGGTAGATAAAATTTAATCAATATCATTTTTATTTTTCTAAAGAGAATTTGACAGAATTTTCCAAAATATTTAAAAATAAACACTTTCCAACAATGAGAATTTTAAAGTTCTTATAGTGCAAAAGATTCAGTAATAACATCAATCAATTTTTCATGATATGTTTTGTATGACTACAGATATATAACCTATATCAAATTGCTTGTCTTCCTAATGAAAGGGGATAGTAGGAAGTGGAGAGGCAGAATTTGGAACTCAAATTAAAAAAAAAATAAATGAATGTAAAAAAACACTGCTTTTACATCTGATTAAAAATATTTTAAGCCATTTTATAAATATAATCCTAATTCCTGAAACCAGGATTGACTCTAGATAAAATGTGAAGTAAAGGATGTTTAATCACCTTTAAACTCCTCTCTCCCCCTGGGTGGAGCCTAGATAGCAGAGTAAAGGCAGCAACACAACCAAATTTACCCAATCCCCCCCAAAAAAACAATTTTAATATAATTCATCAAATTGAATTTTATAGTAGCACTGTCACCAAAAGGTCAGGGTGAGACCTAGAAAGTGTATCAGTGAGAGATAATTTGAGAATTAATAGACTACCTGAAAGCCATTGTCAATAAAATAGCCTTGGAATCATATTTAAAGAAATTATAAAGAAAAACTACCCCAATATATTAGAACCAGAGGGCAAAATAGAAATCAAAATACATGAAGTGATTGGGCTATCCAAAGGGAAAAAAATATGTGAAGATGTGAGGGGCAGCTAGCTAAATGATACAATGGATAGAACCAGCCCTGGAGGCAGAAGGATGTGAGTTAAGATCTGGCCTCAGACACTTACTAGCTATATGGCCTTGGGCAAGTCACTTAACTCCCATTTCCTCAAAAAAAAGAAATAAAATAAAAGGAGACATGGACTGGATAACAGTAGTTAGGCAGATTTATAAATAATTTAACAACCAAAGTACTCAAAGGATATTAACTTTGTAGAACTTTCTCTAATGGTATAACATAGGATCCAATTTTTCTTAACATTTTAAATTAAAAACTTTGATGAATTTATGAAGAGTGTGTTTATCTGCTCTCCAGAGGACACAACCTTGGAATAAATACCTTGAATGTTGTATGACAGTCAAGATTCCAAAGGTTTTTTCTCAATAGACTGAAATAATTGACCAGATTTCAGTAAGTTTAAATGTACTTCAATTAATTTGTCACTATTTAATTTAAAGTATAAAATCAAAATTCTTATGAGAAAGTTTAAATTTAACTGAAATAAAGGAACTTTTGTATGACTGTGAATATGTTTCCTTTTTTATTATGTTTTGGTATTAATTGGAGAAGGATTGAATGAAGCTCTTTCTGTAGTTGTGTCTATTAGAGGCAGTAAGGGACACCAGGCACTGGGTCTGAAATCAAAAGGATCTGAGATCAAATCTGAACCCAGATATTTAGTAGCTGACCTTGGCAAGTCACTTAACCTCTGCCTGCCTCAGTTCCTCAACTAGAAAATGGGGATAATAGCAACTGCCTTTCAAGATTGTAAGAATCAAATGTGATTACATTTTTAAAGTGCTTACCACAGTTCCTGGCACATAGTAAGTATTTAATAAATGCTTTTGTCTTTTTAGGGAGTTTTGCATGATTATCAACATGTGTGCATGGAAAACAGCCATTGGGGAAAAGCATTTCATAGTATAGACTAAAACAGATTTTAGTTTTTATTTCCCTTCTTACTTTCTGACTCTTTCTCTTCTGATTTTGGTTTTCCTAAATGCTGTATCTGAAAGATTCTCAGTCTTCTCCCACACTGGACAATTCACTGTTCGCCAGTCCAGATCTTTGCCCTAAGAGATTCCTGGAGGGAATGGGATATCTTTGTATTTGGTCATTGGTAATTGTTATTACAACATGAAGAAGACAATAACATCCCATCCCTAAGCTGTGATTGGTGAAATATTTCTCTATGATGAAATATCTGTTGAGACTATAATTTGATGTTATTTTGAGTTTGTTTTCATCTATGATTTTCTCAATTGTCAGTAAATCAATAAATAGTTCATCATTTGAGGGAAAATTGTGTGCTGCCCAAAGGGAATGTGGTCTGAAAGCTGCTACAGTCTGAAAACTTGCACAGGCAAAGTTAGGATTCTCTTGACTCAATTTTCCCATTATGCTATTTACTCTCTGAACAGGAAAATTTCTCTGCCCAATTAATTCTGAGCCTGGTTATAATACCCTATGAATAATGTGGAACTTTGCTGTATAATTGGCCATTAACTATGGTTCTTAACTGGAATCAAACAGAGCTAAGGGAGAGTTCCCCTTTTTATGGCTTATGTCAGATCAGTTCATGTCCTTGAAAGGATAGCTTTGATATTGTCATAACTATGTCCCACTTTTTCCTTTCATAAAAAATTTGCAAATTCAGGGCAGGTGAACAGTGTAAGTTTGATTGTTGCAATACTAAATCTATTAAATTAATAGATTGATACTAAAACATCTGATTTACTATCATGGAATGCAGAATGAAAGATCTTATGATCTTAAATCTGAAATTGTGGTCAACTCCATATCTTAATCAACAAAGTACATGAGTTCTTAGGTTTACCTTCCTCTTGCTACTAGTTATATATTCATATATAACATTAGGTCTTTGAAGTATCTCATTTTTAGGATGATATGAGGAATACACACAGATATCTATAGATATAGATATCTCTGTGTCTGTATGTCTGTTGTGTGTCTGTGTGTATATTGTGTATATTCCCAAAAGAGAGGGATAGGAATAAGCTGTAAAAAAATTTCTTAATTTAATGGAGTTGTAAACTTTGAGGAAGTAACAAACTTAGACTGTTAAATATAAATTATTAACTTCCCAATGTTTCTAATAGGAATTGCACATTTCAATTGTTTTGATAATTCTTAAAATTGAATGAAGGATTTTACATATAAAACTGTGTTAATAATTGTAAAGAAAATTGTGAATCACCTTTTTTTCTATTGTAAAATCTCTATCTGATTTTATATATATATATATATATATATATATATATATATATATATATATATATATATATTATTATATATAATTATTTTTTTTGCTTTTTGGAGGGAAATTGGGGCTAAGTAACTTGCCCAAGGTCACATGGCTAGGTTTTTTTGTTTGTGTGTGTTAAGTGTCCGAACTCAGGTCCTTCTGACTCCAGGGCCAGCGCTCTACTCACTGCACCACCTAACCGTCCCTCTATCTGATAATATTAAGGAACAAAAGAGCTCATTTTCTAGCTCAAGCTCTTGTTAATCCTTTTTAAGATTCCTCCTTCAGCCTGTTGATGGCATGTCCATATCAGATACAGGTTTTGGGTAAAAAGAAAAAGAGCAAATGCTATGCAAAAACTGAAATTCTCTGAAGTTTCAGGTGAATTGTGGGTTCCTAATTTGGAGGTCTTCTTATTGATTTGTTGTTAATAAGATTAGATCCTTAAGGTTGAAATGGCTTTTTACCCTTGAACTAATTACTGGAAATTGTGACTAGATTTTGTCATGTTTTACAAAATTGTACTAAGTCTTATCACTAGCACGCTTAGCAGCATTACCTACAGGATGTCTATAAGTGGTCTGGAACCTATAGATGGAGTAAGGAAATACCTCCATAGATCTGCCCTGATCCATGCACAGATGATTGAGAAACACACAGGAGGTACTTACCAGACTCCTGAAGATCATGAATGCTACCAAAAGATTTGACATCTCCACAAGTTATAGCTATATTGGCTTTCTTTATTCACCCTATCATAATTTTGCTTGTTCTTTTAGATTTCTTTGTGTTGTTGCCTATTCTGTAGTCTCCTTAGACTGACATTGACTTGTGAAATATGTACTCTAAGTCCACCAGTCATTATTTGCACACAGTGTTTATGCAGAGGACTATCCTCTGATCCCCAGTTGCCTTTCTTGTCAACAGTGTAAATCCTTGCAGAAGAAAACTATGATGAAGTGGAGAGAAAATGAGGGCCCTGCCATCTGAACACCTACAGACTGACTTATTGAACTGCTACAGTCTATGGGCTACAGATGTATTTTGGTGTGCACAGACCAATTAAACCATTGGGTAGAGACTTTTCCAGATCCTGGTGATCAGTCATACTGCCCCCAAGGATGTGGAACAGATGACCTGAATACATCACTCCCATATGGAATCTGCCATGATTGACCTCAGCCCAGCAGAAGCAACCCCTGATTAGCCTCTGGTATCAGTTAATCTGAAAAAGGACTCCAACACGAATGGTGGTCTTTGGCTACATGTTTGTTTGATGCATTTCTTGTTACCACTTAATGCCTTGCTTTGTACCCCTGGGGTTGGGATAACAGGAAACCCCAAACTTATATGCATCTGATTCAATAAGTCAGCCATACAGTTAAACTAGACCATCTGCTATGGATATGTTCACATGCCGCTTTGTCCTTGGAGGAAGGGATGCCCCTGGTGGGTCTGGAGGCAGACATCTAGGATTTATTTTATTATTATTTTTTAATCAATAAAGAAAAATTAGACATAACACCAAATTGTACTGCTGTGGGCTGGAAGAATTGAGTCCTCCTCATTAAATTTTCTTTGGGAAAAGATCATTAACCTTTTGCAGTTATCACCCCCTTGAGTTTGAAACATATTGTCAAGTTGCCAGTTCTTTGTTATGAGCAAAATAGGACACAAGGTCAGGAAATGGGATGGCAAATGGGATGTAATTATACCCTATCCCTGAAATGAAATTCAACCATTCAGAATGGAAAGACACTTCTGAGAATTTTTCTTAAGCTGGGAGGCCTGGAATACATAAGTGGATTTTTTAGGATAGCCCCACAGGGATTTTATTTCCTGTGTAACAGAAAAGCTTATTATTGGCTCTCCTCAAATTGGACAGGGCAGGCATAGGTTAAGGGGGGGTGTTTGTTGGCCTCCTACCACACTTACCCTGCCTTCTATCACATACTTGCAAGGTAGGTGTGCAGCCATTTAAGTGTCTGCTACACGTTCCCCTTAAGTGGGAGAGCCTGAACACATTTTTTCCTTCCATCATGTCACCTATATATGGGACTGGACACAGTATAGTGATATTAAATAAAATGAACAAAATTTTATGAGTGTCTGTTGATGAAACCATAAGTTCAGTGGTACTGTGGCCTTATAATGTATGCTGATTTTAGATTTTCCCCTGGCAGAGAGAGAAGGGTGATGTGCTTTTGCAGGTCAGGAGTGCTGCACATGGGTTCTTGACGATTTCCATAACATTCATACTTATATGGACTCCATTTGGAAAGCCTAGAACAAGTTCCAGGAGGATGGGAAGGAACCTTGGCCCCCAAGGGAATGGCCAACCTCTTAGTTTTTGTGTGTCCTCACAGGGATTGTATATTGCTTGTGTTGGTGGTGCCTCCCTTGGTACAAAGAATTGATTGTCAAGACAATTTCCAAATTACCAGCAGCAGGGAATAGGATGATGTAGCTGAGGACAGAGGCACAATATAGGTCCAATTGTGATGCTATACTAGGAGTATGAGCACAAAATGGGGGTTGTGCAAAGTCAGCTGCTTGTACAGAGTCAGTCTGAGTGATTCCATTTTAAGACTTGTTTAGATTTTGAGTACATTTGTTGCAGGAGATGGTGGGTCTGGAAATACTCTTGTAATGTGTACTAACCTCATCTCCTATATACTGTAATGAAGAGCTATGGCAGCACTAATTCATAATAACACAATTAGAATTCATTTGACCTTATATGGAAATTGCTTACTCCTCTCTATAAAAAGCAGCAATCATAGGTCACTTGCTACCTTGTTGTGCTCATAAACTCCTATGTCTTATTTCCTGAGTTTGCCTTACTGACCAAGGCTAGTCCAAACCAGGATTTTCTCTTAATTTCTTTTTGCAATTGAAAAACCGTTATTATTTTTTTAAATTTTTCCTTAAACCATCATTGTGCTTATAATAAAATTTATTGTATCTTGAAAAAAGTATGCCTTTGTTTTTGACGCTACTGTTGATGTTGTTGATAATTTTTTTTCCTCCTTGTATTTTTACATCTGTTTTTCTTAATATTTTTATTTCCCATTGTGTTAGAAATCTTATTTGACTTGGTTATTCCTTTCAATTATTTTAAATTTATTTTGAAAACTTTTAGCAGTTTTGATTCTTTTGGGCATTTCCATCATTGTGAGGGGATGATTAAAAAGGAAGGTTCTCTAGCAGCCTTTCTCTCCTTTGTTTCAAATTATCTATTTCTTGTGTACAACTAAAGGAGAATTATATCTGTTTTTAAAGATTATTTATAATATTATGTTTAAAAAAGAACTTTAAAAACTATAGATAATTATTATAGATATGCAAACTCTGAAGCAGTTTAACAGTAAAGTTAATTTTATTTTCCTCATTTATATAATCTTTTAAATAACTAAGATGATACATAAGAAGTTTCTGGATTTTTTTTTTAAATAGATTGCCAAATGACCTGGATTGTTTACTATGGCTTAGTATATAATCTAGTGAAAATGACCAGAGAACTCTATGGAGATGAGAGGCAGGATGGACTAAGAAATTTATTGTGGAAAACCTTACAGAGAGTAAAAGATGATGAAAAGGATAAGCGGATCTTAAATGCTATAGATATAGCTGAGGTAGGTCTAAAGTCCAGTAGGTTGAGTGTCATGATCATTTATTCTTAACACCTATTTGTAAGGAATTTGGAATTTTTCACATCTGAACATAATAACAATATGCAATAAATATAACTGTAGAATTAAATGTTAAAATGACATTATTTTACAAATAAGGAAGAACTATTGGGATTTTGGTGAAAATCACATTAATTATAGCTTATATCTATATATTGTTTTACAATTGACTAAATTCTTTCCTTATTACAAGCAATATTATTATCTCCATTTCATAGATGATAAAATGTACTCATACAGCTTTTGTAATTTGTCTAAGACTATAATGTTAATAAGTGGTCAGACTAAAAGTCAAGTCTGCCTTAACATGTTAATGTGCCATTGAGATATTTCTTTTTTTCTGTTTTTAATGATTTAATATTTTATTTTTCCCCAATTACATGAAAAAACTATTTTAACATTTTCTTTGTAAAATTCTGAGCTCCAGATTCTCTCCCTTCCTCCCTCCCATCCCCACCCTCAGTGAGTGACAAACAATTTGATGTAGGTTATATAATTATCCTTTCTACATCTTGACTTTCCTCATCATGGTTTCCATGGGTCATGGATCTGGAAATTTTGGGGGAGTTTTGCTGAAGCCACAAATGATATGCAAAGGCCAGCAAATGACACAGAAAAGTTCAGAAAATCAGAAATAAATTTTATATATATATATATATATATATATATATATATATAATTGTTCAATATCAACTCAAATTTTATAATAAGGTATGGCAAACACCTCATAAAAGAAAAAGAAAAAATGGACAGAGGGCCAAAAAATTTTCTGCAGATTTTCCAGATTGCAGGGGTATTGTCCCTATTGCTTGTGGGTGAAAGGGATACCTATACAAAACATATTTTCATGTTAGTCATGTAGTCAAAAGAAAATATGGGTAGCTCAGTCAGTAGAGAATCAGACTTTTAATCTGAGGGTCCAGGGTTCATATCCCTGTCTAGACGCTTCTGTTTAAAAAGCTAAACAAACAAACAAATAAATAAATATTTAGGGGGCGGCTAGGTGGCACTGTGAATAGAGCACCAGCCCTGGAGTCAGGAGGACCTGAGTTCAAATCTGGCCTCAGACACTTAACACAAAAACTAGCCAAGTGACCTCGAGTAAGTCACTTAACCCCAATTGAGGTCCAAAAAAAAAAAAAAGAAAAGAAAAAGAAAATACGGACCCAAAAAACAAATAAACAAGAACAATAATGAAAGGAAAGAAAAAGTATGCTTTGATTGGCAATCAGACTCCATCAGTTCTTTCTCTTAGGAGGGACAGCATTTTTCATCCTAAGTCCTTCAGAACCATCTTGAATCAGTTTTATTGCTGAGAATAGCTGTCATTCATAGTTAGTTATCACACAATATTATTGTTACTGTATACAATGTCATCCTGGTTCTACTTGTTTCACTTTGCATCAGTTCATGAAAGTCTTTCCAGGTTTTTCTTAGAGTCTCCTGCTCATCGTTTTTTTTTTTTTTTAATAGCACAATAGTATTCCATTACAATCATATACAACAACTTGTTCAGCCATTTCCCAATTGATAGACATCCCCTCAACTTTCAATTCATTACCATCACTAAAAGAGCTGCTATAAATATTTTTGTACCTATAGGTTCCTTTCCTTTTTCTTTTACATTGAGTATCTCTAATAAAATAGTTGCACAATTCTCCTGTTGTTTATAACAGAACTCCTACAGGCACAAATGTGACTTCATATGCATGCAACAAAAAGAAGCAAAAGTAAAAGCAGAGCTTTGATGATTTCTGTTAAATAAAAAATTTGTTGAAGGTGGGAGGAAATTCACTGTTAATGAACTGTGTGGGGAAAGCATTTGGTTTTAAGAAAGAACAGAATTTGGGGAGGAAATTTTTAAAAAGGAGAACAGAAAAACTATAGGTATGATTACCTAAGGAAGTAAAAGATGAGATGTGAGCTTCCAACCTAACAGATGAGGGTTTCATTATTCAAATTACTGACCGATATAAAATATAACTACTCCTGAAAAGAGATAAATTAACTTCAAAATACTCTAGGATCTGTAATTTCTTGCAATTTAGGAAGAAAGGAAACTAAAGTGAGATAACCCCTGGGCATGGGAAGTGGGAGGAGTGTGGATATATTTTTTTTAATTTAACATTTGCCTAGAATTTTGGAAACTCATGAGGAAAATGAGGAGGAGAGAGAGAGAGAGAGAGAGAGAGAGAGAGAGAGAGAGAGAGAGAGAGAGAGAGAGAGAGAGATATGACTGTTACTCATGGCAGCAGCAGGAGAATAGAGCAACAGTTGCTGCTGTTGGTGCCCAACACATCTGCACTGATTTTAAGATCATAAGAGATGACATCCATCTTAACAAATATGAGAAGGGGTACATGTGACTATTTCATGGAAGACCCTGGAGTTGGAGCTATGATAGAAACAGTGGTTTGGGTTCTGACTTACCCCAGCCTTACTTCCATTTGTGTTTTTCTTAAATTTATTATGTTAAAGTACATATTTCCTGGATTCTATATTATTTTTCATAAACACTTGTGGTTAAATCTGTTCCTGTGTGACACAATAGAAAATCTGGCATGAGGACACAATAGAAAATCTGCAGGACAGGACCTTTGCTGCTTCAAGTTTAGGAACTAGACTCCCAGGCCATTCATTGTTAGAGAATTTTGCTCTCATAGACCATTTAATAACTACCCTTCTATTCCAAGTGTAGAATCACTATGAGTTTGAGCATAAATCTACCTCATAGACATGACTCTATGCTAAATGAGCATTGCTTGGCCATTTATGTAAAGGTTCTTGACAACATTTAGAAACTATTGACAATATTGCCTACTCAGAACAAGTATTTAGAGAGCCCCAGGGAGTCAATTGAAAAATATTTGAAACAACATATTCTGCAAATTTGCACGATATAAAATAAATCCACCCAAAACATCAGCATTTCTGTACTTTGTCAACAAAATCCAGCAGGAAAAAAAATAGAGAAATTTCATTTAAAATAAATATAGAAATATAAAAAACTTGAAACTTTACCTGCCAAGATACACATAGCAACTATATATAAACACAATTAACAAAAAACAAAGACAAATCTAAATGGAGAAATATCAATTGCTTATGGGTATGCTGAGGAAATATAAAAATGTCAATTTAAATTACTTTATTTTGTCACACCAAGAAAACTACTTAAGAATTGCTTTATAGAGCTAGAGAAAAATGACAAAATTTATCTGAAGGAACAGAAGCCCAAGAATCTCCATGAAATTATTGGTGGGGGGGAGTTTGATCAGTGGAACAGATAGGTACAAAATATAGAGAAACAAATGAGCACAATATCCTAGTGTTTGATAAACCAAAGATCCTAGCTATTAGGTCAAAAGTTCATTATTCAACAAAATATGTTGGGAAAACTGGAAAGCATATAAGTATCCCCAACTATATCCTAAAATAAGTTCTAAATTGGCAGATGACTTAGACATAAACAAATAGAAGGGCAGGGAAGAAATTACATATCAGTTCTGTGGACAGGGGAAGAGTTCATGACCAAAAGAGATGGAGAGCATCATAGAAAGTAAAAATAGCCGATTTTCATTACATAAAATTATTTTTTAAAAGAAAAAACAGTTAAAATTAGAAGAGAAGTTGGCAATAAGGGAAAATTATAACAATTTTTTTCTGATAGTTCAAATTTTTAAAATACATAGGGAATTGATTCAGCTGTGTAAGAAGACCCTGTCCCCAATGGAGAAATAGATAAAGGATAGGAAAAGGCAGTTTTCAAAAGAACAAATCCAATATGTCAATAAACATTTTAAAAAATGCTTCAAGTCACTAATAATTAGAGATATGCAAATCAAAGTAACTTTGCTGTACCCATTATACACCTATCATATTTGGCAAAGTTGACAGAAATTAAAAGGGACAAAAAATATGAGTGGGGCTGTGGAAAAACAGGCATTTTAATGCACTTTTGGTTCAGTGATTCTGGAAAGTGGCTTGGAAATATATTCCCAAAGCTATTAAATTATAAGCTAACAATACCATTACAAGGGTCATACCTCAAAGAGATTAGAGGAAAAGGAAAAAGACTCATGTATACAATTATATTTAAAGCAGCTCTTTTCATGGAAGTAAAAAATTAGAAACTGTATGGGGTGGCTAGGTGGCACAGTGAATAGAGTATCGGCCCTGGAGTCAGGAGGACCTGAGTTCAAATCTAGCCTCAGATACTAAACTCTTACTAGTCGTGTGATCTTGGGCAAGTTGCTTAACCCCAATTGCCCTCCAAAAAGCAACAACAAAAAAAAAAAAAAATAGAAACTGTGAGTGTGCCCATCAGTTAGAGAATGGCTGAAAAAATTATATGTATGTGATAGAATACTTCTCTGCTGTAAGAAATGATGAAGGGAATGGTTTTAGAGAAACTTGGAAAGACCTATTATGATTTGATGCAAAGTGAAATGAGCTGAACCAGCAGAACAATTATATAATAAAATAACAACATTATAAAGGCAAATAACTTTAGAAGACTTAACTTTGTCTATCTCAATATGAATTTAATATTTTATTGTTGTTCCTTTTCTGCATTTATAGACATAATGACTAACATTAATCTTATTGAAGAGTAACTGTTTTTTAAAATCCCATAATCTGAATTACTAGACAGTCTTTCTGTGTGGCATTGTTTATTTTGCTTCAATGTATATGTTTACCAGCTTGTTTTTTTTAATTGCTATTTTCTTATTTTAGCATGTGAGAATGTTAGAGAACACTTCTAACAATTATTTTCAACACTTCCATCAAGTTAATACTCATTCTTTCGCATAAATTTAATTACTTTTACACTAAAACTTAAAAATTTTTGTTTTTTGTCTTCAGAAGAAGATAATCTCTTTCTGCCAGTAAGATGTTTAAGTTGGTTCAAAAATCAAAGCAGGCAAAAATGCTAAAATTGGACTATTCTGCATCCCCTTTGGGAATGCTCCAGGGCTTGTACTTAGCATGAATATGTTCAATATTCTCAGCAAATCATTCTATTATACTATGTAGGTTTAAGTAGAAAGGAATTTAGCCTATCCTTCCTCTAGCTAGATTTGTGTTTAAATGACTAAAAAAAATAGGCAGTTATAATATGAACAGGATAAAGTATGAAACCTAAAACACTTAAAAATTTATAAATTACTAAATATTTCAGAGGTGTTATGAGCCAAATTTTTCCATTTAAATATCTATAGCAGCCTGTATCACTCAAATGCTCATACTTTGTATCTATATTTTATTTCATATGCTAAATGTAATGCTTTGATGAGTTTGGTGGCTAGAGATCTCCCTTTGGAAATATTAAACATATAACTGGATAGAGAAAGCTTTGACAGATAAAATAAACCAAAAAAAACCTAATTATTATAGGTCACATGAGCCTGTGTTTTGAGAAATCAATTACAATAGAATTTTCTACCTTCTCTTACATACTATGGGTTAACGATGAAACAGATTGTGACTTTCATCAGTTGCATATGCTTGAATAGAGTCTGGCAATGATAATAATGCAATTGTGAACCCTATCCATATACCAAGATTGAATGCAAATTTACTGACATTGTTAGTATTTATTTTCATTCAACAGTCAGAATTGTCTTAGGTTCAGGACAAGAATATCATTGGAGCTTTTCATAAATAACAAGCAAAAATTTTGGAACAACCATAAACCTTGCTCGTTAAGCTTGTTTAATAGCCTGGTTCTAGAAGAGTACAGATAAGGGATCATCCTTTTCCTCTCTTTTTAGTGTAATTATATTTTCAGCCACGTATCTGAGCAAAATAGTGATGAGACATGAAAGTGCACAAATAACTAAATAATCTTATGTAAATTCCCTTTGGAAAAAAATTCTTATCCAGTAATTTAAAGGATATTATCATTCCACAAAATCAGAAATAAATCTCATATCCATTTTTGAGAAACAGATATGCATATTTATTTCTTATTGCTAAAAAAGAAATTCTGGATATATCATTAGTAAGGCAACAAATAGATAGATAAATAGATAGATAGATAGATAGATAGATAGATAGATAGATAGATAGTTTTGACATTCACTTAGATAATGGTTGGTCTCAGATCGTTAGTGCTGTCATTTTGTTTTAAAAAATCCAGTCAAAGATTTTGAATTAAGTCAGAGGGCAAAATTTGAATCCCGATGGGAATTGCTCTCCTAGCAGTGTTCGTATCTTCACACCTGTGCAGGGCTCCTCACATTTTAATAAATATTCCCATGGCCACTTGAGAGCTCTCAAAACAGGAACACACTGGGGCAGCACCCCTGTCCCCCCAAGAGGACTAATTTTGCTTTCAAGTTTTGACTCAAAAGTGGCTTTACTCCTCTCCATTAACTGCATCTTAATCTCGGAGAAGAAATAACAATAATAACAGACAATAAAAACAACATTTACATAGCACCTATTACGTTGCAGGTACTGTGCTGAGTCAATTACAGATATCTCATTTGGAGGTGTACTCATTTTCCTGTCATTTTCCTGATGGAGAAATAGGCAAACAGAGATTAAGTGACTTGCCCAGGATCATACAACTTGTGTGTGACTGGATTTGAACTTAGTCTTCCTGACTCCAGGCCCTGCCCTCTTCATACTGTGCTGCTTAGCTCTCTCAGGAATATTGAAGTCATTTTGCATGCTTCTTTCCAGACTCCTCAGGAGGTAATTCACCTGATTCTCCTGCATTCATATCTATATTTATTCAAATTTGTCATTGTTGCTGCTTTAATTAACCTGGGATAAAAAGGAAAACAGACAAAACGCTTTGCTGGAGAGATAATCATTGCTTACCATCTCTTCCTTTTGTGCCCCTTCTTTTCCCTCCTTTACTACAGGATGAGGAAGTTCCCTGAACAAATACTCCTAAGACTCCTAAAGAATAGAGCAAAGAAAAGGGCTTTCATTCTCTCTTTTCAAAGATAGAGAAATGTATGGAGGAATATTCTTCCTGCCAGCTCCCCACCCCAACCTACGGTGGACACAAATAGGATCCATAGTAGTTTGCAGTCCACAGCATAGTCTCAATTTCAGATGATCATTCCAGCATCCTTCCTCTTCATGCTGTTGTGGTTTGTCTTTCGTTTAGGAAAAGGAAAAATGACATCACTGGGTGATGTCTTCACTGGCATCTAAACTGAATTTAAGTGAGGCAGAGTTGCACAGATTCATTAGCCTCATTCTTCCAGAGGCATCCATCTGCTGTGCATCTAAACCTCCATCTAATCAGAGCAGGAATCGGTAGATTTCATTGTCTTTATAAACCTTCTAGTAAAGATTGAAGAGGTATTATTTTCATTTAAATGCCAATTTCTTTCTCTCCCTCTAAGAATTTTGGGAGTTTCTTATGGGTTGACTTTACCATAAAGGAGATTGCTTAAATGGAATGTTTTTATGTACAACACAATTTTTAAAAGTATATAAACACAGGTTGAGAATAATCAACAGGCCTCGAACCTACTTAGAGCATAGTCAGATATTGAAGACACCAAGGTTATAAAAACCCTTTGCCCTATATTTTAACCTCATCTGTGGATTCAAGAGCTGTAGAATGTTCAGCAGCTACACCCCCACTAAAACCATCTAGGCCGATGGGCTAAACCAGGGTGATAGTAACAACGGGTCTCAAACCCGATAAGAGCTTGGTCAAAAATCAAAGATACCAAGATTAGATGAAGAAGATGCTAAGGTCATTGACTATATCCCAGACCATCACCAGTTGTCATTATTTTTGCCTT